>SNVD02009163.1:0-35826 GCA_013180625.2 Boswellia sacra | reverse complement strand
CTGCGCCCCTTCCGGAAGCCGCTCATCGTGATGGCGCCCAAGGTGATCTTCCGGCACCCCGAGTGCGTGAGTGAGCTCGCCGAGTTCGGCCGGGGCCACAGCTTCCGCTCGGTCATCGACGATCCCGCCCACACGACGGCCGAGCAGCGCCAACAAGTGGACACAGTGGTCCTCTGCTCGGGCAAGGTCTACTTCACGCTCAGCGAGCTCAAGCGCGAGCACGCCATCGACAACGTCGCCCTGGTGCGCGTTGAGGAGCTCTGCCCCTTCCCCGTGCAGGCGATCGCCGCCACGCTGCGCCAGTACCCCAACGCGCGTCCCAACCAGTTTTTCTGGTTCCAGGAGGAGCACCGCAACCAGGGCGCCTACAGTTTCGTCGCCAGTCGGCTGGCCAACATCGCACAGCTGCGGCTCGCTTATATGGGCAGGCGCGAGAGTGAGCTGCCCGCCACCGGAAGTACAGCGTTGCACAAGCGCGAGCTCGATGAGCTGTTGCGCAAGTTCAAGTCGCTGAAGCACTGATGTAGGGGCGAGCGAGCTAGTTCAGGAGTGTTTGTCGGTTTAGGCGAGGATTCAAAAGAAGAGTGTAAATAAATGGCGACATCACCCAAGTAAAAGTGACAGCGCACGCGTGTGTGTTTTTGTGTAAGTCCGAGCACACTAACAATGACCACCGCGAGACAGTAGAACGGCATTCTTAACTCGTTTCAAAGAGCACTCACGAGCTTTACTGAGTGCAATGCGTAACTGCAACTCGTCTGCAGACATTCCTCAAAGGGATCACTTCCTCCTGAACGCGAAGTAATCGCCGGTCGGATCCTCCAGCCAAGGGTAATTCTGCGGGCATTCGCTGCAGGTGTGCAACCGGATGGTCTCACCTGGAAGCTCGCGGGTGGTCAGCGCGCATTGATTGATCTGGGGACAGATCTGCACGTTGCGCACGTCGCACTTCTCTTTCCAGGGCGCGAACTTGGTGATGTCGGCCAGCTTTGTGGGCGACTGCATCCATTGCAACACCTGGGTCATGGTGACAAAGTATACGTCCTTCTTCTCGAGCACCTCATCCATCCACTGGATCAGAGCGTCGAGGAACTCCGGATTCAGCTGGAGCCAGGAGGCGTGGAAGAAGAGACCCAGGGGCGCCCTGTTGGTCTTGTAGTGACGCTCGAGGTTGTGGTTGAGGAAGTTGTAGAACTGGTCGCCTGTCATGATGTTCGCGCAACTGTCCACCATGGCGCAACCCGACTGGGTGTCATCCGAGCCCGGATCATCGCGTCTGTCGAGCTCGTTCATCACCATCTCCCAGACCGGATGCGAGCGCGACGGACATGACTGGCCGTTGCCGTGGCATCTGTGTGGCATGCGGAAGAAGAGGGTATAGGGCCAGAGAGGAGGGTTGCTGAGTGGCGCCGTTATGGTGGAGTCGTAGAGGAAGGCCTGTTCCTCCATCATGAAGAACTGGTTGTTGCCGCCCACGCGCAGGTGAGGCGCGCGGATGCCCACGATGGAGTTGTCGGTGATGTTGGCGAATCGTTCGGTGATCAGTCGCACGCCGGCCATCTCCTTGGCCCAGGTCTCCTGGCTGGCCTCGGTCCAGTATTTCTCGGTGTCCTTGTGCGTGATTGAGTGCGCAGCAATCTCATGCCCGCGCCGGTGGAGCTCCTGGACGCCCGTGTAGTTGGTGTACTTGTGCGAGAGGAAGAAAGTCGCCTTGGCCGAGCAGCCATTCGGATTGTTTCGACCCTCCTTGAAAATTCGCTGATAGATTTCGATGTTGTTGTTGTTGACGGCGTCATCGAAGCTGATCATCACCATCTGGGGCACGCTAGCGGGCTCGAGTTTGCCCGGAATCTGAGTGCCGTCGGGCGAGCAGAAACAGTCCGGCAGCACGCACTGCTTCTGGTCACAAGGCGGCGCCCTGTTCGGGTCCTTCTCCACAGAGCAGGCATTCTCATCCGAGGTGTCCTGGCAATCTGGAACTCCGTTACAGAACAGCGACTTCTCCAAGCACTCGCCCGAAGCGCAGGCCAGCTTGCCTGTCTCGCAGATAGGCTCGTCGGTGGCCAACAGGGGTGTGGCCAGCTTAGGCCTCTCAATCTGTTGGCAGTTCTTCACGTTGTTGCGCCAATCACAGGTTTGTTTATCAACATCGAACGCCAAGCCCGAGGGGCAGCGCAAGGCCAGCAGACCCTGCACCGAGCAGCGCACTACATCGCGACAATCGTCGTCCACAGTCAACCGGAAGTATTCGCTTGGCGATCGACCCCGGCACAGGTCCTGCTCCTGCTCGTTCACCTCAGTTTGGCGCTTAACAAGGCGCGGGCCCAGGAAGGCACTGGCCAACGGCAGGCCGATCACGACTATCAGAGCCAACAAACAGCTACATCTGCGTAGTGTCATCAGTGTGGCGGCTGTGGCTGTGGCCTTCTGGTTCTGCATCTGGATAATTAATGACTTGTTGTCTGTGATTCTGACGGCCTTGTGGCTGTGGGTCTTCACTGGTTTCATTGATTGGCATCTTGATTGCCGCCTTGTTTGTTTGGCGGCCAACCGGTGGGGCACCGATGAGGACGTGTGCGAGTGCATTTTAAAGCCCTGAGAGCTTACGTGCACTTTCCAGACAGGCGACTGAATGACCTCTCACAAACGCACACGCAATCGCCAGCTAGCTAGCCTTAAGTCGTCGTCGTCGTCGTCGGCGCCGTCGTAGTCGTTGTTGTTCTGATTTGAGAGTCGTGGGTCGTGCCCTCTATTGTGTCGTCCGGTCAACGGCAGACAGCTGCTAAATGACTTGAGAGGCTCTCGAGATCTTCTCGGCGCTCCTCGCCACAGCTACGAATACCTCTGCGATCGGTGTCTCAGAGCCTGACGACGGCGTAGTTAGTTCGCCGGCAAGCACAGATTTCTCATCCACCAAGCCACGCCTCCAGATCGGTACAGCCAGATGAGCGAGCAGGAGCATGGCCAAGCCAGCGTGCAGTTGCCGGACCAACAGGTGAAAGTAAAACGAACAAGAGCAGGCCGGCGAATGCAAGCAAGTCGCCAGCCGCTCAGACGTGCGCTCGGATAAAGCGACTTCGCGTTCATTGTTCGCCCTCTTCTTTCTTCACTATGTTAGTTGCCTCCATCGTCAACATTATCATTTACATCGCCGTGCTCCTCGCACACTGCCTGCTGTGTCTCACCAAGGCGACCGAGAATCGACCACTCGACTGGCGCCAGCCGAGTTCGACTTAACACTTGTTCACTTGAGCCGATCTCCTCGCCTTTCTCACTCGCGCGCGCCTATCCACATACACGATCTTGCATGCGTGAGCACACTCTCCTCAGCCAGTCCAGTGAACAGGTGAAAGTCCGAGCGCAGGTGAGCGCAAGGAACTCAAATTATCAAGTCCGAAGTCAACACCACACACTCGGGTATGCACACACATTCGACCCGGCCGTCTTCGCGTGCGTCAGGGTCGAGACTTGGCCACTCGACGTGGGCGTGCGACGATGAGCCAGGCCAGCCAAACACTCGAGAAGGCTGCCAGAGACCAAGCGCTCGGCTAACGACAGTCTGCTGGCCGGACTCGCTATTTACCTATGCCTTTCACAGTGAGAATAATATGCTAAGCGAGTTTATACTTTTCCCTTTGTAAATCACCACCTCGTCGCATTACGTGTATACCTCGAAATGCGAAACCACAATCGGCCGATGGGCCAGGCCAAGTTTGATGGCTCGTCGTGTGAGATATCTAATCTCAGGATCAATTTCAAACTTTTCGGCCAACTCAAACACATGCCAGGCCATTTCGGTTGTGGACGAGGCGTATGGGCGGTTGGCTAAAGACTCGAGCAGACGCAAAAGTTGTCTGCGACAAGCAAGGCCGATGACATTTCTCTCAAAGTCACGGTAGATGCTGATGCAGGCCTGTATCACACTGGTCTTGAGTTTAAGTTCAATCTGTGCGTCGAGAAAGTCGGCGTAGATCACAAATAACCTGTCCAGGCATATGAGTGCATCCTCACCGGCAGTCTTGTCCTTGAGTCCCGTCGACTCCATGTGGTGCTCCATGAGTTCGACCTCGAGTAGCGTCTTCAATTGGCCAGGTTCAAAGTTGATATTGAGTGAAAGTTGTTCAGCTGACTTTGCGATGTTTTGGAATATCTGAGATCTAATTAGGAAATGTTGCTCAAGGCTCATTTTCATCAGATTGCTTGAGCGTGTCCATTCTAGAATGGTGAGGTAGGTTGAGTTGATGAAAGACTGGTATGGTATAATGTTGGTTCCCAGAATTGTTGAGATCCACCTAAACATTGTGAGACTCGTGTTGATGAGTTCAGGCGCACTGCGCGTGTAGACGTACTTCTTTGCCATAGTGCCTGGTAACTTCTTGCCAAAATCTGACCACCTTATTGATCCTACTCGTGCAGCCAGCCTGAGGAGTATGAGGACAGGTATAGGCAGGTCGAACTCGGTTGTCGAGCTGATGAGAGCACAGATATTCCTTGCCGCTTTGTCTACTTCATTCACCTGGCCATTGATGATTGTTTCAAATTCCTTAATTTCCTGCTGTGATATACCCTTGCTGCTATCCAGGAAATTACTTTCATCTTCCTCGTTTTCGCGCACCACTCGATGAGGCTTTAGGCCGGCGGTGTAGTATAATTGATCGAGGTTATCTTCGAGACTGATGATCTCTTTAGTCAGACCGGCCTTCCAAACGTTTCTATTGACACGGATTCGTTGTATCTCGAGGTTGTCCGCGTTCATTTTGTTGCTTGAGATTGTCTCTTCTTCAAAAGGACAACAAACACAACGAGCTTGATTTGGTTTTGTTGATTATGAGCAAAAGCAACTGTCACGTGACAATTTGTGAATCTTGATATTCACGTGGCCGAAACTCAGGCTGAACACGTTGCTCTCAAATGAGAGGTGTCGCAATATTGTGCGAGGGCCTCTTTTCTTCTTTCCCCTCTTTCACATTACAAAAGGATTGTGAGATACGAGTTTTTTCCCCTCGACGATTTGATGGAAGTCTGACTTTCTCTCTGCTCGCACGCATACGCCCCTCTCTAATGGCAAAAAATCAATCTGTCTTGACTGATTGTTGGTGCAAAGGTAAACACACCTCACCTCCTTGCAGGCGAAGTTAGCGGTAGACTAACAAATGTCCACTTGCATCGATTGAATGACAACCGGACCAACTCTGGCCCAGATATCAGCTGCATAAGCCCTCCAGACATATCCAGGATCCTATTGAACTGAACCTGGAGCTTGTTCAATACGCCTTATCTGATTATTACACTGTCATATCCATGAAATTTTCCAGAGAAGTAGGACTCTCTAAGGGAACCAAGAAAGTTTTCAATCCTCTTAGGCACCACTCAATCATAAACCTTCTTGAGTGGTTCAAATAGCGCCAACATGAAGAAAAAAGTTCTTCTCATGGGCAAGAGTGGGTCGGGCAAAACTAGTATGAGGTCAATCATATTTGCCAACTACATTGCAAGAGACACTCGCAGACTCGGGGCCACGATAGATGTGGAACATTCTCATGTTAGATTCCTCGGCGATCTCGTACTCAATCTCTGGGATTGTGGAGGTCAAGAGGGTTTCATGGAGAACTATTTCTCAAACCAACGTGACAATATATTCCGAAATGTCGAAGTTCTCATCTATGTCTTTGATGTAGAGTCTCGCGAACTCGATAGAGACACTCACTATTATACCAGATGTTTACACGCACTCAGCTCTTATTCACCGGACGCCAAGGTGTTCTGTCTGATACACAAGATGGATCTCGTCCCTGATGACCAACGCGAACCAGTATTCCGAGATCGCGAGAATCGACTTCGTGCCGTCACACCCACCATGTCCTGCACCTGTTTTAGAACATCCATCTGGGATGAAACTCTCTACAAGGCGTGGTCGGCAATCGTTTATACTTTAGTGCCAAATGTGCAGGAATTGGAGCGTCACTTAAACCATTTCGCTGAATCCATCGATGCTGACGAAGTGCTCTTATTTGAGCGAGCTACATTTCTTATAATTTTCGTATTGCCAGCGAAACAGCACCGCGATATCCACCGTTTTGAGCGTGTATCGAACATCATTAAGCAGTTTAAGCTGAGTTGTAGCAAATTGGCGGCCCAATTCCAGAGTATGGAGCTGAGGAACTCACGCTTTGCTGCCTTCATCGATGTGTTCACGCAGAATACCTACGTCATGGTTATCATGTCCGACTCCTCCATACCCTCATCAGCTACATTATTGAATATCAAGAATGCGCGCCGCCACTTTGAGCAGCTGGAGGGTGTGAGATCTAAGGGTCGCTGAGTCACATTCCCGCCGACAAACAACTGCCCGTCAACGCCTCTCTCACAATTAGACAAGCACCTGTATTGTTGTGATATTATTAGATAAGACTAGTATCAATTGAGACCTGCGCGAGTGAGCGTCATTAGAAAGTTCCAATCAGCGAAAGGAACAAGCGTGCGGAACAAGTGTTTTTATTATTAAGTTGGCCATCACTGAATATCTAGTCACAGGTTCAGCCTGACCTCGATGTTGTCGAGCAATCTTACTCCTCCAACGATGATCGCCATCAGTAAACGCCCGACTAGACACCTGTCTTGACATCCGCCGGGCCGCATCCGCATGCAACCCCGCTGACAGTCGTAAACTTTGAGTGCCTGATTGAATCTTATCACAGTCAAATGTTTGGCACACCTTAGCTCGAGATAATCTACTGCTACACTAAGAGACTTTGAGTTGAAATCATGCTTGCTGTTGATATCCGCCGCACTGAGCCGTAGCTCGTTATCAGGAGGCAAGATGCACTGAGTGGAGAGAAGTGAGCCCAGTAGTACGCTATCCAAGTCCAGCTCTCGTGGTGGATGATTGCTCTCAATGAGATCGTCAAAGCTCGACCTGGTTGCTCGAGATTCGATAGCCTGTTTGGCGCTCAGCAGAGTGCCATACATTAGAGAGGCGGCCAGCTGTTTCTGAGACTCGGCCAGACGCGAGTTCCTTGACGACAGCGGCAGGTTGCTGGCCTCACGAACAGTGGGTACGGCACAAATCTTCACGGACATATTCAAGTCTCTGACCATTTTCTTCACCAGCACCAGCTGTTGGTAGTCCTTTTCGCCAAAGTATGCTTTTTTGGCGCGCGTGATATTGAACAACTTGGCCACTATGGTGAGCACGCCCTCGAAGTGGTTGTTGCGCGACTTGCCCTCAAGATCGCGTGCCAATTCATCAGGTGGCCGCACAATGCAGCTGGTGGTCTGGCGAGCGCCCGCCTCGAGGATGTCGTCGCAGTCTGGCATGAAGACGTAGTCCACATGGAGTCGGTTGCAACGCTCGAGGTCGTGGTCGGTGCTGATGGGATATTGGGCAAAGTCATTGTTGTCGTTGAATTGGAGCGGATTGACGAAGATGGAAACAATCACGGCCGTGTTGCCACTGTGCGGCCGCCGCCCAAGGCCGCGATCATCGTCGGCGACGACTGGGTAGTCATGATCGTCATAATCTTCGTCATGATCGTCGTCATGACTGTCATCATGATGGTCGTCATCGTCGCCGTCGTCGTCGCGGTCGTCGTCGCTGTCGTTGTCCTCAATTGCTCGCTTGATTAGCGAGTCGTGGCCGGCGTGCAGCGAGCCCATGGTGGGCACAAGTCTAATTGTCTTGCCTTCGTGACTAATGAGACGCTTGCAAAGGCGTTCCATGGACTTGACGGATTTGATCACCTGCGCCATGGCGAGAGCACCGCAGGAAGATCGCCGACTGGAGGTGCCAGTTGCTAAGCTCGAGTGGGTTGGCTGCGTCGGGCTGGTGTCGTACGGGCGGCGATCAGGATGTCGACTACTTTGGTGTCTAACGAACCACCAGCCATGCGGGCAAGAGTCGAGTCGTTATGGCTGCCGAGACAATGGCCAGGTGCGCGTGCGTGCGCCCGTGGCCGACCGCATCACCTCAGCACTAGGGAGGCGGCGCCGCTGAGGACTGCCGCCGCGAGAGTGCAATCGCGCGCGCGCAGGTTAATTTGGATGAGTGGACTCGAGGCGGCGCAAATCTCGGTGGCTTGAGCACCATGACGCCATCACCCGGCAGCCACTGTGAGCTTTCAAGCGCTAAACGGCATTGGCGCCAGCCAACGCTCGACACCCTGCGCGCCAGCCCACTTCCAATATCGCCCCGATCTGGGCTGACTCGCAGACTCGAGCGCGCGAGTGTGTTCTTGTCGTTAGTGAGTCGCGGGCGTCTCTCGCGACGACAGCCCACAGTCACGGCCTAGCTTCGCTCGAGTCACCGGTGTACTTGTTCGCGCGCGCGCCGCCGGCCGGCTCTTACCGCCACCTCGGCGCTCTTCGAGTCGGCGTCGCCGTTGCCTCGCCAAGCGCCACCTGAGTGTCTGCGGAGAGCGCCTGTCAGCACCGGCGCGCGTCGACCGCCGCCCTCGGCCATCTCCGTCTGCGGCACGGGCCGACCGGAAGTGGACCCAGAGCGGGCCCGCATCCGAGGCTACGTTGGGCTGGGATTAGTGCGGAGCGAGCGCCACGAAGTCGGCGTAATCTCTCGCGTGTCACCGGCCGTGGCGACACGAAGAAATCGGATCGGATCGGCCGAGCAGCCGGGCGGCTGGGCGTGGTCGATGGTGGCCCGCGCGCTTGTTCGCGTGTGCCAGCTGGTCGGCGGGCCAGAGACGTTTTTCCTCGTCGGCGACTACGGGGCGCGCACCACGAGAGTGTCGCGCTCGCAGGCGCGCCCGACAGTCTACCTGTCGCGTGCGCGGCGGCTGATGAACTGCGCCCTCGCTCGCCTTCGCACGAGACGCCGATCCCATTATTTGGTGTCGCATTGTGGCGGACGGGCGGGCGGGCGTGCGCGTTTCCTCGTGTCGTCGTGGCCGCGGCTGTGGCTGGCGAGGCCGGCGAGACTGTGCCATTCAATATGCACAGCTCGAGCTCGAGGACAAGAAGGCAATTAAACTCCTCCGGCTGGCGAGCGCTTACGGGGCTTAAATTGAGTCCTCTCTCGACTTGGGTCAGGGCTGGCGGCGACGGCGACGGCGACGGCGACGGCGACGGCGACCAGTGTGTTAGCGCAACCAGCGATTTGTTATGCAGTGCGACCATCTGGTTGCGCGAGCGGGCGCGCGCGCACGTGATCCCTATCTCGCCACCACAACCAGCGCCGCCCGCACGTTGGCTAGATCTCGCGCGTTGCGCAACAATTCGCTGCCGCTCTTATGTTAATATCGCGCGAGCTGAGGGCGCGCGCGCCGCTGCTGCTTGGTCAGCCGCTCGCCCTGGCGCCGACGCGCGGCGGCGGCGGCGGCGCAGCGTATGATAATAAATGAAATCCAGTTCGCAGCTTCCCGAAGGCCGCGACGCGCAGCCGTTTAGTTATGTAACTATCCGTAACCTCCGAGTGGCTGCCTTGTGCGGGTCGCCTGGCTCTCTCTCTTTGGCTGGCCGGCGCTTATTTTCCCACGAAAGGCCGCGCCGTCGGCACGTGCGCGGGTCCATAGGGAACACGCGCGCAACCAGTGGCTATTTTTAGCTTCTCGCCAACTGGCTTACATAATAATGCGCGCGCACACAAACAGGTGGCTTACGTGCGGGCGCCTCGAGCGCGCGCTCGGCCGGCCACCGGCCGCATTGGCTTAATTAATGGGCCGCTAGCGCGCGCGCGAATCTGCCGCACGTTCTCGGCTTTGGGTGCCGTGGTCGACGTGGTGCTTGTCGCGCCGCCGCAAGGAGCAGCACTAGGCGACCGAGTGCAGTCGTCGTCGGCCGGCTCTGAGTATAAAAGCGCCCGTCGGGCGCCCAATCAGACACCAGAATTCGTCTTGCAGGTCAACAAGCAAAGCCAACACTAACAAACGTACTCAAACACACACACACACAAATACACACACACACTCTCGCTAATCAGCACCAAACAGCCTCAACAGCACCCAAAAGCCACACAATGAACAAGCAAATCATCGTCCTCTTTGCGCTCTTCGCCATGGTCGCCTGCGTGCTGGCCAACGAGTACGGCGGCTACGGCCACCACTACGAGACCGAGGAGAAGAAGTTCGTCTCCATCCCGGCGCTCAAGCTGAAGCTCGGCACCGACAAGCTCACCTTCAAGCTGCCAAACCTGATGACTCTCTTCCAGAACCACCAGGAGCACCGTTACCCGTCTTACCACTAAGTTTTGGATTAATTTACTATTTAATCGAGAAGCTCAAACTCACACACATACAAAGTACACTGGCCAGCCAAAGGCGCGCAATGGACCTCGGCGCTGGCGAGCGACTGGGGCGCGCGGCGGGCGCGCACACGTGAGAACGTGCTTGTCGCCCGACGTCGCCCTTCACGGGGCGTCCGGCTCTCAGTGGAACACTCCCGCTTGGCTCGTATTTATTCCACTTTAGGCAGCCACACAGAACATTCGAATGAGGGAGTCGATCGTGCAGGCCGATAGTCTGTACGGTTTGCCCGCACTAGCAGTGCCACGAGAGGCCCACTAGAGGTCGGAGTCGAGAGCGGCGACGTCAGCTCTTTGTCGGCGTGGCGCCTCATGTCGTCGCCGTCGAAGTTGTGGCCGTTGTCGTGCGTAGAATAAAGCCCTCGCAACCGTTGCGCCCCCAACTCAAAAAAGCCTGATTCTGAGTGAGTCGATGCCAAGAGTCTCGAGATCTCAAGTCGACAACTCTCTCGAGGCGTTCGCCGTCGACGTCGTCGTCGAGGTCCCGCCCGCTAGTCGACTTTTTGCGTGCGACGCATTCGCTCGCTCGCTCGCTCGCTAACCGTCGATGTTAAGCGACCACCTTGCAGGTGCGCCGAGTACTTGATTAGGCTGAGGGCGCGCAGAAAGTTTCCGCAACGGCGCCCATTAGCAGTTTTCGAATGAGTGGCGCAACGATGGCCTTGGGCGGCTGGCTGTCAGACAGTTTGCCGGCGCCGCCAGCTCGCTGAAGCCGAGTCTAATGCGGGCGCTGACAAAGCACTGGCAATGGGGGCGAGTCGTTGCGTCATCGTGGGCGCCGTTGTTCGTAGACTTTTGTGCGGGCGCGAGACACAAAACTGTCACACACACAACAAATTAGATCCGCCGTCGCGCTGGACGAGTCACGTCGGTGCGCATCCCGAGAGCGCGCCATCGATCACGAAACAACCAGCCGGCGGGCCGCCAGAGAGCAGAGCAGCGCCTCGGCCACCAACAACGAGCGCGACAATGACAACGACAACGACAACGACAACGAGCGAGCACAACAATTAGACAAACTGGCCGACTAGCGTCCGCGCCGCCCGGCTCGAGCGCGTGCGCAGGTGCGCGCCAATCAGTCGCAATGTGTCGAGCCGGAAGCCGGGTTCCTGGTGGGCGTGAGTGCGTCGGGCGCGCTCACTGAGCTCGAGTTGCGTGCGCCGCCCACGCAGCGCCGCCGTCGGTGCGGATGCAAATTTGTGGCGAGCGGGCGTGCGCCTGGCGATCGTCACGTGAGCGAGCCGAGGGCGGCGCTGGGCGTGGAGGCGAGTGCGGTTTGTTTGTGTGCCTGTTTGTGTGTCTGTGTGTGTGTGAGTCTTTGTGTCTGGCGCTGTGGCTCGCTGTCGACAGGCTCCAGGTGGGAGCTATGCAAACAGCGCCAGCTGGTCGCCGCGCGCAAATGATTCACTGGCACGACTGTCGCGCGACGGTCGGCCGAGTGCGGCGTAGGCTCTCGCCAGCCGAGCGGCGATTGTATGCGGGCCATCGGCGAGACCGTTCGAACATCGCTCACACGCCGAGAGTGCGCCGGCCGTTCGGCTGAGTCGGGCCGCCCGTTCGCTCGTCGGGCCGCTCGCCAGTGAGCCGGTCGGCGAGTTTGTTGGCTGTGTGCGGCGCCACATCGACGCGACTGACCTGGAAGTTGGGCGCGTCGTCATCTCACCTGAGCGGCGACGCACAGCTCGCCCGAGCGGACAAAAGTTGTCGTGCGCTTTCGCCAGCCGCTCGTGGCCGCTCGGGCGCTCTGTTCGTGCGCTCGCAACGGCCGGCCAAGTTAGTGGAAGGCTCGCGTCCCTCTGTCGAGCTCTTCGCTCTCTTTGCGCGCCGCCCGCTCGCCCGCCCGCCCCGCCCCACTCGCATCGCGTCCGCTCGCTCGCTCGCTCGCTCGCTTGCACTCGACTCAAAGGCACGCCACGCTATCAGACCGACGGCTGGCTTGCAAACAGTTAACCTGGCAGAAGGCGCGCCAGCTCCAATGCGCTGTACTCTCTACTCCGCCGCCTCAAACTCTGCGCTCCACACGCCAGACGTTCGGCGAGCCCACGCCGAGCGCGGCGACACCGATTTCCAGTTTCGGCCCTTGTCGATCGAGACACTTTGTTAGTCGTCATCACGGCGCTCGTCATTGTCGTGCTCGTCGTCGCCGCCGCCGTCGCTCCAACTCATTCATGTCGAGCCGATTAGTTTGCCGCCCAGTGAACGAGTGAACGAGTGAGCGAGTGAGCGAGTGAGTTTTTCAGTTAGCGAGTGAGCGTCCGGCCGAGAGTTCGTGTGGCTGCGGCCGGCCGAGCGCACCTGCGCTAAGCTTTCGTCCCTCAGTCTGTCCGTCCGTCCGCTCGCCCGCCCGCCAGCCTCTCACTTAGTCCGTCCGTTTGTTTGTGCGTCCGCCCGGCCGCCGGCGCCAGCGACTCGGACGACAACCACAACCACCACCAAGGCTCCACACACAGCGCACAAGCCTACGGGCTAGCCCACTGACAAGTCGCACTCTAGACAGGCAACTCACACGGCCGCGCGCACACCTTGAGCCGAGCCGCCAGCAAGCTCGCGCACACCGCGCGCCCGCCCGCCCGCCCCCGCACTAGAAAGACAGTGCGCCCCGTCGGCGGCGCCACCAAGACGCCCGATATTATGTCACAGTCACGAGGGGCCCACTAATTGTCGCCATGCCGGAAGACGTCCAGCGCGCCGAGGAGTCGGTCGCGGCCCACGGGCGAGAGGCGCACGCGCCCCTGCGCCAGTCAGCGAGCGCCCTCAACCTGGCGCCCGACTGTGATATTGGGCCGCTCAGAAGCAACCATGTGATCTCAGCCAACAGCATTCAGAATCAAGCCGACGCGAGCGCACCCGCGCACACTACCCCCACACCTGCAAACGTACCCGCAGACGCACCTGTGCCGCGAGCCGCACCCGCACTCGCACGCCCACCTGCACCTGCAGCTGCAGCTGCACCTGTGCCTCTGGCTGTGCCTGTGGCTGTGCTTTCCGATGCGGACGCCCCGCGACGACTGGGCTCTGGTGGCGCGCCCAGCAACTCACAGTGGCTCGCCCAGGTGGCCAGCCAGGCGCAGACGGGCGTCAGGCAGCGCATGTCGCAGGCCAGCGGCCAGCTGGGCCACTCGTTGCGCCAGCTCTACGCCAGCGCCTCGAGCATCGCGGGGCCCGTGGCCGCGGCCGCGGTGGCCGCCGCCGGCACCGCCAGCGCCGCCGCCGGCCAGGACGGGCCGCCCTCGTACCACAACATCCCCGGCATTGTGCCCTTCTATCACGGCCGCTCGGTGGGCCCGCCGCCTTCCTACGAGGACGTGGTGGACCCCTATGCGCCCCCGCCCACCTACCAGTCGCTGTTCGGCCAAATGCGCGAGGCGCGCAAGAGCTCGCGCGGCCTCCTCGACCTCCTGCGCCGGCTGCTCATCATTATCGTCTCCACGCTCGGCTGCACCCTGCTCATTGCCTTCATGATACTCATCCCCTTCACAATGATCATCATCGGCGCCGTCTACATCCACGACTGCAACATCGACCACATCCCCGCCTTCCTGCTCACGGGCGGCCTCGTGTGGGCCGCCAAGAACCTGCTCCACTGCTACGCCCAGTGTCGCAAGGCCGAGCGCCAGGAGCGCAACGACGCGGCGCTCGCGGCCGAACTCTACCTGGCCCAAATGAGCGACGGCTACTCGTTGGCCTCGAGCGGCTCCTCGAGCTCCTCGTCGGCGAGCTCGGACGCGGCCTCGATCAACGACGACTCGGCCACCAACTCGTCGAGCGCCGGCGCGGTCGCCACGGTGGCGCCACCGCCATCCGAGCTGAATGTCGCAAACGGGCACCTAGCGCCACCTGGCGCCGACTCGACCAGTCTGGCCGACAGCGACGGGAGCCTGCGCAGCTTCCGGCCCGCCTATCAGCGCGACCACCCGCTTCATTGTCCGCCGCCGCCGCCGCCGCCGCGTAGGTCGCGCCGGAGCACTGCGCCTGCGGGCAGGTCCGGCGCCCGACGCCACCATCAGCACCAGCAACAACACCAACACCAACAACGACAACCACACGCCCAGCCGCTGGCGGCCCGGCGCCGGCTCAAGAGCTCCATTTGCGAGTCGCTACTAAATTGCGTCCTCTTCGGCTGGTTCGTCGCCGGCTGCGTGATAGTCTTTCGCAACTACGAGCCGGACTACGAGAACCCCGTGAGCGCGCGCTACTGCCACCGGACAGTCTACATGTACGCCTTCTGGCTCATCACCTCGGCCCTCCTCTCGTTCGGCCTCTTCATCGGCTGCATCTGCTGTCTGATGGTCAGCTCGGCGCTGGCCAGTCGCCACGACGAGCTCGAGCTCGCCTAGCGCTCTCGAGTCGAATAAACGCCACACCCACGGGTCACATAGCTCTCGCGTTTGTCGCTCTCTCACGCGCACTCTCTTGCCCACTGAATCGGCTCTATCTCTCGGGAGCGCCCCGCAACACCCGCACAGTCACAGCCCCGAAGGTGAGGCGCCATGATTGATGATGCAGCCCACCTAAGAGGCCGGCGCGATGAATGCGACTCGCCGGTGCGCACTCGAGCGCCCGCCGCCTCTTCAGATGGATGCAAATGGCTGACTTCCGGTGTGTTCAGGCGGCCTCCAAATTGATTCGGCATAATTCAATTGAACGCAATCCCATCCCATCCACTTTTTTGCTTTTTGGCCTCCGCCTCACCTCACGCGCAATCGGTCGCGGGCTCGGCCGAGCGGCGGCGTGCGCACGATTTACGCCCACTCACTCGTCGGTCTGGGCAGGGGGGCCGGGGGAGCTGTTGCCCAAATGACAGCGACAACAACATCAACATCAACAACACCACCGCACTGAGAGAGGAGACACAAAAACGAGCTTGCGACACAAACAATGCGCCGGCCGCAAGTAAACAACCGCCAGCTCTGGCAAGGACTTCCGGTTAATGGATCACATCATTAAGTGTGCGCCGCTTGGGCGCGCAGTGAGGGCGCAAGATTAAATGATACATATCACTTATCTGCTCGACGTGGCGCTAACATTGTTGCTGGCCCGCTGAACGGCGGGCCGCCGACAATCTCAGTGGCTCTCAATTTGCAAAGTGGGCGCTCGAGCGGCGCAGTTCGGAATGTCACATTAGCGCCAGCGCTGTTGCGCAATCTGCGTGCCCGTTTTGGGGCAATTCTTTTCAGTTGGCGCGCCTGAGGGCAAGCGTTTGACCTCATGCGCGCAAATTGTTTCATTAGACTAAAAAGAGTGTGACCGATGGACTTGAGTTTCGGGCGCGCCCGACGACAATTGGTGGCGGCCCGAAAACAACGACCAGACGTCCCCATCGGTCACTCACTTCTGTGCGCCCTCATAATGGATCACCCGGCCGGCGGCCAAAAGAGTTTGGGGCCTCGGGCAAACCTCGGCCGCCGGTCAGATTCAATGCGACGAGATTGGGGCGCCAAAATCGACGCCAACTTGGCGGCCGCCGCCGGCACTGCCTGAGCCAATGTGCACTGGTCGTCCAGTGTGTCGCGGCCAGCGCCTCACTCTGCCGACTCAGTCGAGCGGCGCAACTTCGAGACGCCAACTTTGCGCGAGTTCCAGACAAAAGTGTCAAGTGTTTGCCAGCGGCTAATTCAATTTAGATCCTATTCGATTCAAAAGTTATTCTTTTGGAGCAGCGCCGCTTCTGCGCCACTGCGCACGCGCATCGGGTCGCAACAGCACGAACACCCCTAGGCACTCGCGCACACCGCTTAACTGTTCCCTGCTCAGCTCGTTCGCTCACTGGAACCCTAATCGTTTTGTTCTCAACAAACTAACTCATGACTCATTATTTCAAGAGGTTTGTTAAATTTATGATTAGAACTGGCTCATCACAATATTAGCCCGACATGAAGCAGTCGACTCCACTCAATTGAGTCGCTCGATCCTCTCTCGGATTGACAACATTAGTGGGCCGTTGGTATTGCTTGCATAACGAAAATTTCCAATATTCTCGATTGGGTTGCTCGTGTGTGTGCGGACGCACAAGATCATCGCCGTCGCCACGTTGCACTAACGAGCGCATTTCTTACACTCACTTGATTAATTATGCGACAAACACGATGACAAACAACAGGCACACACAGCAATAGTAGAGGTTCGAACTGTTTCTCTCTGCTCGCGAACGGATACATTTGCGCATGAGTCCAAACGCATTCTGACGCGCGCGCACGCGCTTTGGGGTCTCTAGCGCCGCGCACATATGCACACGGCGGGCGCCTCTCACAGATCAGCGGACGCTCGCGCGGGTGCTTATAGATTCAGGCGGACCCTCGAAAGTGTGTTCCTCGTGATCGGTGTCAATTCGCGCCTCAGATGTCTTCTGACTCGCGCTCGTGAAACCCAACCAGACGTTCGCTCGTATCCGCCAAGATGTCAGCCCCCCAGCAGCCGCTGGGCAGCCCGCGCGCCTCCATTCTGCGACAATTAACGCTCGAGAACCTGCTCAAGTACTCGGACAGTGGCCACCAGAATCACCACAATCACAACCACAATCAACTGCAACAACAACGCCAAGCTCAGCACCCAGAAGTCGCCTCGGCCTACCACCTGATGAGCACGGCTCAGCAACATCACCGCTTCTCTTTGTCGCCCTCTGCGCCAGTCTGGCAACCACATTCGGCCACCGATGCGCACAACGAGCAGCGCCACCGCCATCACTATCAACTCCAACATCGACTCCTGATCGAGAACCTATTGCGCAACTATCAGATGGGCGGAGCTCCCGCGAGTCGAACTACTTTTGGGCCGCCGCTCCACATGCAGCTCTTCATCGAGCAACTGAACCTCCTCAACGCTCAGGCAGCTCGAGATGGGTCTCGATTGCTTAGCCCAGAGCAGCCCAACAACGACGACTACGACAACGACAACGACAACTACAACGAAGGTGACAACGACCTCTATGTAGACATAGAGATCGACGACGAGCTCGATGCTCGCAAACAATCGACAAACAGCGCCCACGCAGACCCAACCGGAACCGGGGCCTCACCAGCACGTGAGCGAGAAGAGAATGCCAGCTCCGTCGGACTGGAGTCGCGCGACAAAACAGTTGCGCAGCCGAGTAACCCAACGAATGGTCTCGACTATCGCCGGGTGCGGGCAGGTGTAATACGAGATGAGCCTTACGTGGAGGAGGACTGCTCGAATGAGGCGAATGTGAAGCATCGCCGGTGTCGCACCAACTTCACTGTCGAGCAGTTGCGCGAATTGGAGAAGCTCTTCGACGAGACTCACTATCCGGATGCCTTCATGCGCGAAGACATCTCAAACCGACTTCATCTAAGCGAGAACAGGGTTCAAGTTTGGTTTCAAAACCGACGAGCCAAATGCAGGAAAGAGGAGGCACGACAGAGTTTCAACAATCGCAATGGAGGCTATTGTATGTCCGACGATCATCCACCCTACCTGTGAATATCATCATGATTACCCGGGTTTATCTACAGCTTGCGGAGTTGTGTCTCGGAACTAAATCACATCCTCAAGATCGCCTTCGCTCCCTCTGCCGTCATATCCATCGCCTATAAATTTGAGGTCGTCGATCACAACAATGTATCACAGTGTGCAATGTATGATAGTTCTGTGTAAAGGTAGCATTCTTCATGATCTTGATCATCACCACGGGTTGCGGCAGAGAGGACAGGTGGAGTTGCCGCTGGATTCGAACCACTTGTATAGACATAGATTGTGGAACATGTTGGCACAAGTCTGACACTTCTTCTTAGGTAACTGGTAGTTGGAATGCAAGATACTAAAGCAGATAGTACACTTCTCCACTCCCTCGAAACGCTTATCGATGTTCTTGCGCCACAAGTCGACACCGTCGAGGATTGGCCCGTTCTGATGTGCCAAGAAGGTGGTCAATTGAAGTAGCCAACTTCTCCATTTAACGTCCGTGACACCCACCCTTTTGCCTCCGTCAATCTGGACCGGCCCAAGGGGATAGTTTTGAGGCAGTTTTATGGTGAGTTCCATCTTGAACTCATCCCGGGTGTAGATGGCATACACTTCCTTAGCACTCGGGCGAGCCTTGATCGTCAGATTGTTCGATACATCCTTGCTGGCGCGTTCCTGACACTTTTCCAACACTGATTCCATTTCGAGAGAACAGATGAGCTGAGAAATGTGTTTGACAGTATACTCGTTGACCAGATTGCAAAGGCGTTTGTTAGAATTGTTGTTGTACCACTTCCTCACTGTGACAGGCATGTGTAGGGCAACCGAAAAGTAGAGATGAAGAGCAACGAGCTCTATTTCGTTTATCGGTCGCTTCACAGTTGTCTGGAGAGGCGACTTGAGAAACTGCTTGATACTCCAAGATTCACTCGAAACAGATGGTGTGCGACTAGACGACTCAAACTTGAAGTTGAGAGAATCACGTGCCTCAAGTGGTGGCAGTAGGATGAATATGTTGTCCAAAAGCCTCTGAATAAGTCCCAGTTTTTTGAGACTGTGAATCATACATTGCCCTACCTCCTTCTCCATGCCCATTATGAACTGTATGGCCAAGTCCCATGCGAACAAGTAGGATAAGGTGCAGCCATAAGAATCTGTGCCCGGTTCGATTGTTACAGAAATATCACCCACTCGGAAGTCACTTAACAAAGCTGTCATGATGGAGTCACGCGATGTTAGAATAGCCATGAGAGATTCTGGCGGAAATACCAGTACGTCATCAACGGCATCGTGCTCCGATATGAGAGTTTTGGACTGTGCTTGTTTGCAGATTGAGTCTAGTATCTTGGTAAGTATCGCATGAGCAGTAACAATCACTACCCTGGTGTTGCTCTTCAGGAGGTTGCACGCCGCTAAAAATCCTTTGTCGTCAGTGCTACAAAAGAGGCTGTTCTGCGGGGACTTGAGTTCTGTATCAAACTCAACTTTTGTGGTTAGATAATCAAGGAGCCTCTTGTGCGACAAAACCATCTTTGGATCCACAGAGATTATGATTTGTGCTACAGCTTCGATCATTTGCCGTATACTAGGTATCATTTGATCTGACTTCGGCTCAGATTTGATTAATTTGAAGTACAATTCTATGAAATCTAGAAATATGTTCGATGAGCGGAAGTTACCCCAGTCATCAAGTAGAGACTGCATCAGCGGGAAGTTGTCGGTCTGTTCTGTTTCTCCCTTGGCCTTTTCGGCCATTGCGAAGAGCAGATCGATAAAATTGAATACTTTCGTACACAGAACTGCTTGATGAACTTCATTCAGGGGATGGTCAGACTTGTTTATCCAGCCGACCCATTTGTTTAGCGATCTCAGTATATAATCCCATTCTTCGATGCTAAGATCGAAACTGAATTTTTTTAACATAATCTTGAATATGCTAACAAGTTTGAGTTCCACATCAACGTCTTCACTATCTAATTGCTGTAGAGTAATGACATGTTCTCTCTGTTCTACAAGGGCTCTTGCTTCGTCCAACCTATCGAGAATTCCTTCGAATGTACACTCCTCATCTACATCTAAATCACTTAGATCCTTTTCGCCATCGCCTGGATCAGCCTCATTGTCCTCATAGTCAGTATCAGTTTCTTTCTCTTGAGTCGTGTCGTCTTCATTAGGACATTCACCATCCTCAAATTGATATGGTGGCTTCTTGACACCCGCACACTTGGGATCTGTGGCGCTTTCAGTCGAGTAATCATCATGGCCGTCGGCATATTTTACTCGAGTGTAAAAATCTCGATTACCAACCCTGCGTACTATGAGTCTAGTGTTCTCTTTGCATGCAGTCTTGACTGGTGTCTCCTCAGTTGATGAAAGAGTGTCGTTGATTTCCGTCTTGGTTAGTGTAGATTTTGGTGAATCTGCGGTGGAAGCATTAGATATAATTTCGCTTGGGGGCTTCTGCTGATTGCGATTTGATAATGTGCTGAACGTTATCATACTACTCGGTGCAACTTGTTGGTTGATCAGCAACCCTCTAATACGTCCACTGTTCGTGGGCTTTGCGTTGCCCGCAACTCTCTGTTGGGTCTTGCCACCACCCATATTAGCGACCGGTTGATGTGAAAGTAGGTTCCTGGTTCTCAATTACGTTCAGTTGATTGCGACTTTGTAGACACTCATTACCTATCTACCCATGATTTGGGGATGACTCAAATTTCGAAGTAGTTGATCATAAATAAATCTCGAGATGTATTCATTCAGTATCTGTATCATCGAGAGCGAGTGGTACAAAATGGGGGGGGGTAGTTATGAGGTCTAAGGGGTCGGCTTGAGTTGGATACCCAGTAAATATGAGCTTTGTCGAGCTATAAGATATTTATCAAGCAGAGTAAAGGGAGTTTTATCAGAGAGGTGAGTTCGCATCCGAGTGGAATTCCAGGGTGCTTGAGATTTGTTGCCAAAAGTCAAAAAAGGACTTGCACACATGCGGACTCGAACCGCAGACCTTTCGCGTGTAAAGCGAATGTGATAACCGACTACACCATGCGTGCCCTATTGAGTGATGAGGCAGATACATGCTTGCAAACACAATCTATATATACAGACCAAGTTGATTTTGGCGGACGCAAGAGTAAGAGAGCACGCGCTTTCTTATGCTCTCACTCGCCCACTTTCCGCACGACTGCCATGTGATACAAAACGGGCACATTTCTACTCGACCGAAACCATCGCCTACGCTTTCAAATATCTTTATCTAATTCACTCATTTGTATTACTATACATTGGTTTGGTCATTTGTTTTGACTCAAAGAACGTAGACTGCGTCATACCTGAGAAAATCGCATTATTTAATTTTATCTTCTGTACCCTGTTCTCGTGCGAGGTTAGGATTGCCCACATAGCAAAGATGCCCAGAGGTACTGCCAGACGCGGTCGTGGCAACTTCAAGGCAACATCCACAAGGACAGAACGTGAATCAGCCCTAGACAGGCTAGGAAAGGTTATATACCCCAAAGCCATCAACGATAAGAACGCAAGAAAATACAAGTTCTACAGAAGTCAGGCTGTCAACACTTGCATCGTTACATTACCATCCGAAAATAGAATCAAGCTACTGACAAAAAGATTTCTCAAAACCTATTACGACATATTCGATCAGCCAGGTCGGCCAAACCTCGACTCACAGTACAGCGCTGATGCGTTCTTCTCATTCTCAGCCACACGCCCAATGCCCACCGTCGGCAGGAATCTACTAGAGGTCCGAGAACCAGGACAGAGATTAAGCATGCTGGTTCACGATAAAACAAATATTGCCGCTGCACTTGCCACATTTTCTCCAACAGAGCACCTAGTTAATTATCTAAATGTTGACGTACCATTCTATATGGCTAACCCGATGTCAGTTACATGCCTCCAGCTGGTTGTGACTGGAGTGTTCAAAGATACCTCACAAACAGCCAACCCACTAAGAGCCTTCACCCGGATATTTGTCCTCAAACATACATCAATAGACAAGCAAGGTGAACCAATATACCAAATATTCAACGATATATTCATGATACAGTTGCCAACACCAGATCAGATAAAGCGATATCATTCTGAAGCGCAGGCTATGAAAAAGTTGTCGTCTTATCATCAGCCCAATTCTTCATCGAATGCAGGTAGCGGTGATCTACAGCCTCGAAGTAGAGAACGCATGATTGACTCCATCATGGCACGTACAAGGATGAATAGAACCGGCTCAACCAAACTCCTTGAAGATTGTGGCTGGGATGAAGAGAAGTCCATAGAGGTCTTCAACAAACTTTATCCGGAGAACAAGATTCCGCAGGACTTTTTCACACAGTGATAATATAAAATTTGAGAGACCACATCAAATTCGAGATGACGTGTTTCGGATTTGAGGTGCTCTGCGGAATTTCCATGAAAATTTTGTTTCTTTATTGCTGTTGTTGTGTCCTAGAACTCGTATGTACTTGTATTTCAAGTAATCTGAATCCTCTAGTGATTGGGTCGAATACAGTAATACCTCGATCTTTCCATTTTTCATTTTGACTGGCAATGAACTCGGCGGCTTTGCCCATGCACTTTTGTTTGTGAGTCGCTATGCAACAATAAAGTAGATATGCTGTTAAACAGGCCAAACAGCCTTCGCAGAATTTGAGCTTCTCGGCGTCTGTGTAGATTTCATTTAATTCTTCGATAAACTGTGCAAACTCTGCTTGGCTCACGAAATTCTCTAGCTCACTTGGTAATGTTGTTTCGAACCTAATCTTAGTACCTCTACTGTAATCACGTTGTACATAAGCTTTCTTAACATATAGATGAGTCAGACTAGTGCATTCCATGTTGGACGACTGATGGTCTCTGGGATTATATCTTTGGTGTAATGTCACTGGAGTATTGTTTTGATGATTCGTCTTGTGATTGTTAGTTCCTAGTTGATGATGTGCTTGTCGTTGGTGTTGCGGCTGCTGCTGCTTCTGTTGCTGGAGTTGGTGTTTGTTCGTGCCACTGGTGGTGAAGGTGGTGGTGGAGATCTGCGGGTGGTGGTGCAGACTGTTGATCTCCGACATGGTGTTAATTTTGCCCCAGGTTGAGTGTCATCTGTGGCGGAGTCGCATGATTTTAACGCGCCAAATTGACGGTCGAAATATCGATCAATGTTAGAGTGAGAGGGAGACAGAGACTAACAATCAGAGAGAAAGAAAGCGTCAAGCCAAACGGCGCCTCGTATGTTTTGGAACAAGCGAGTGATGGCTCATGAGCATGCGCGCGGGCGGCCCTCGCCCACAGGCTGTCAGTCGGTCGCCCAAACGGCTCGGGCACGACAAAGATCTCACTCGTCTTCGATGGGCATTCCGATAGTAGCGGTGAATTATTAATGCGTTCCTTCTGCGGCGCTTTCTTTGCTGGCGAGCGCGACGCGAATGCTAACTCGCGTTGTCGCTGTCTTGCGACTTGCGGCTCGCGGCTCGCAACTCGCGGCCCGCGGCTCGCGAATTCGATGCAGGGTTTTGTTTTGTGCTTGAGAGGCACATTTCTTCTACCCGTCGTGTTATTTATATATTCCCTCCACCTGCTAGCCTATGCTTCTAATCCTCTTGTCCGCTCATCGCAATCTCATGAACTTATTCGATCAAATGGTTTTCTCAATGATTACAATATTAACTATATTAACTAAGTCGATGAACTGCTCCACATTGTGAACTTGGTTAACTACGTTAACTACGTTATCTTCTTACTAGAGCAGTCATAATAGGTTCGCATCAATATGGAAACCGAGCAGAAGACGGTCGTATTCGACATTGACCTCAGCTCGGGTTCGGCCGAGGTGTCCTACTTGGATTTACTCCAGAAACATATGCGAGACAAAGAGGACCCATTCAATGATGAGGCCAAAGAGGAGGAGGAGGTCCGAGCAATCACGCGCCGTTTGGAGGAAAAGTATGGCGCCCACAAAAGAAGCTACGAGGACGACATAGATAAAGGCTCTGGATATGACAAGAAAGATTCCTTCATAGACGACTCAGAAGCCTACGATGAACTCATGCCCTCTGATGTTACTACTAAATTTGGAGGCTTCTATATCAATAAGGGTAAACTTGAATTTAAGAGCGTTGAGCCACCACCCAAGAAGAAAAAAGTACAAAAACCCCCACCACCTCCACCGTCTCAATCTCTACAGCCACCTCCACCCATAGAAGTAGCTCATCAGCGACCATTACAAGTTACTCCACAAAGACAGTCACAAAGTTCACCACAACTTCAAAACCAGCAGATGTCTCCTCAGACCTCGGCCCAGGTGGCCCCACAAAGGATACAACCAAAACCCGTACAGAAGTTGCAGCAAATACCCAGTCATCAATCACCCCTTGTGTCGCCTCAAACATCATTGCAGAGGCAGACACCGAAGCAAGTTCAGAAATCCATTCAAATGCAGCCACAAAATACACCAGTCCAACGACCAGCAGCTCAGCGTATACAACCTAAACCCCCTCAGATACCGAACCAAATACCACCCCACATGCCGCCTCAGAGAATAGCCCAAAGACAGCCACCCAAGCCTGCTCCTAAGCCCCAAATGCCGTCCCAAATGTCATCACAAATAGCACAACAATCTGCCTCGCAAATGCCACTGCAGAGACCACCTCAAATGCCACACCAGAGGCAAACACAACCCAAGCATCAAACGTCTAGGCCAACAACAAGTCATCAGCACGGAACAACTATGCACCCAACACACCCCCCTCCGGCGCATACTCCAAATCCGTCTGCCTCAAATGCACAAAAGCCGATACCGCTAGATCTATCGTCTTTCCAATGGATGAACGGTGGTGGTCAAGACTACAATATATTGGCACAGATATTTGAGACCATCACAAAGAATAATGCATTCAATAAGTGAATTTAGTCAGAATAGGCTGACTTTGTGCCAGACGCCATGTGACCAGTTAAGAAAGACTAGGACGTCGTCGATGAGAGTTATTTTTAATCATCCTCCAGCACGGATTCTCACAACAAAGAACAGTAAAATCTTGAGGCTCATCAAGATTGCTATAAGTATAGATAAAAATATTGGTAGAGTTGTTTCGTTCACCTCTCGAGCACTCATGATGAACGGCCTGACATCATCACATGTTGCAATGTCTGCGCCATATGTGTTCGCGCGCGCAAGTGTCGAGGCGATCTTACCAAAGAAATCACCCTGAGTAGAGTTTGTTAGTGCTGTGGACATCGACGTCGAGATAGTATCAGAAGGTGACTGGGTTGTCGTTTGAGGCGTGGCGTACATATCCATATAATAGCTCATGACTGACCTAACTTGATCGGGTATGCCCACAATCGTGGGTGCAACATCCTTGATTGAGTCTTCGTCACAGGGGCACATACCAAAACCATATCGAACAGCCACGATAGATTCAATACCAAGTCGATAGATCGAACCAAAACTCAATAGCTGTAATATTTTGGGAAGTTCACTGACGCGAGTTGTGAAGCCCGACAACATAATCCATGGTAAAGTCGAAGCCTGAGAAACAAATACCGCAGCTTGTACGTTATTCATGAAGTAGGCACCGAACAGAAGTCCTTGGGTCTGTGATATGAGAGAGCATAGAGTCATGACAGCCGTGACCGACAACATGCGCCAACATAGATGGGATCCTGGTTGGCCAGTTAAGCTGTACGCGATTGAAACACTTATCATGGGCATTGTCAGTTCTATAGGAAGATCTGCAAGTGTCTTTGCCATGACAAATCTGGGCATCGTGTACCATCCGTTCGTTGTTTCCTTCTGGAGTATCTGCATGTTCAGCGGAAATGACAGGGCAGTTACGGCCAAAACGCACATGGAGAATGAGTAGAGCATAAGGAAGAATAGTGACACGTTTTCGAATGTCAGAATCAATTCGTCGTGTTGTATCGCCAGTCGCTTGATATTGGAATCCGACACCATATCTTGGATGTCAAGCTCGCGTTCGACATGCGGACATGCATTGGCAGAACCTGACTTTTGACTATATACAAAGTAGAATACGAATGGAATGAGTAGATGAAATATCACTCTGGTGGTAGTGAGCAAGGAGTCACGCCACATGGAGATCCACAATCTCTTGATCAATAGACCTGTGTGTAGCCAAAAGCTGTGATCATGATTGTTGCGTTTCCTCAACTTATCGCAAATACGTAATTCTCCTCTCACATCATCAATGACATTACCACAACCAGCATCAATATAAGACCCGGGACTTGCGACGGGTTTGAGTTTCAAGTCATTGGAGTGATCTAAGTTGAGGGATATATTTGAGCAATCTAGTCGAGCAGCATGCGACCCAGATCCAGACAGCTCCTTCGAATGGATCATTTCCGCATTAGTGGCGAGGCATTCTGCTGAAAAATCCAGGGATTTTCTGTGCATAGATAGGAAGTTTTCACGCTGTAGTTCAATCAGCTGCTTGATTGGCTTCTTACCATAAACCTCTGAGGCCAAGTCTATTATGAAGGAGGCGGGATTTTGATCGTCATGAGGTGGAAGAAGTTTGCAGTGGTCCGCTACAGTGTCTATGAGATACTCAGGCCTGCCTTCGTAGACGCACTCGCCCATCGAGCTCAGGATGTAGACATGGTGGAATAGGTTGAAGATTTTGATCTGAGGTTGATGAATGGTCATGACAATCGCTAGTGGGGGCAATAGCCCAGCCTGCGACATGTCGGCTAGCTCGCGCAGGACTGAAACAGTCCTGAAGCAAGTTAGCGAGTCTAGACCCGAAGTGGGCTCATCGAGAATCAGTATGTCAGGTTGAGAGAGAAGCTCCTGAGCTATGGAGACCCTCTTATATTGGCCACCTGACAAGCGGCTAGTCTTGAGTTTTAGACAGGCTTGGAGTCCAAGAAGGTCGGCTATACGGTACATATTCTCCTTATGATCAAAGTTTGATTGAGTATTCTTGATTCGCGATGCAAAGAGCAAATTCTCCATCACAGTCAGATTATCAAATAGGTAGTCTGGGAACAAACGGTTAAGATACAAATTGGACAAAACGGATGGTTAGTCGGCCGAGGCATATTAGGATACTATCTAATTATTTGGTGTCTACAAAACCGCATACAGGTCTTAGCCGATCTGTGATAGGTCATTCAAGAGTCTTGTCCTAATAGAGCAGTGATCAATCTGAGGATAAATTTTCAATGATGATTTTCAATGAGCCTCCGACACCCGAGGCACAGCTCGTAGAGCTGTATGAAAAGTCAGTGTCATTTCAATTCCAACTACTCACCTTTTTGTGGTATGATACAAAGCTTGAGATGTTGACTAGTGGCAGTACCATTCATATTGTAGATGTCTATGGCGCCGGAAGCGCCATGCGAGATGGTGTTTGTGAGACACTTGAGGAATGTGGTCTTCCCGGCACCACTTGGACCCAAGATGGCGGTGAGTTGGCCAGATTTAACGCAACCATTCAGATTGGAGAAGATCACTGCGCGCTGCCTCTTGCAGAGCCTAGTACTCGTGGAGTTGCTCGGGCCGTTGGCGCCCGTCGGCCTAGGATTTGTCTGGTGCAGATGGGCGCCTAGTGGGCCCGGTTTGTGGCCCACCACAGGCGCCAGTCGGTGCGAGATCGAGTCCAGGTGTGAGTCGTCTGCCAATCCTTGATCGTTGTCGCCATGATCGCGAGCCTGCCACATCTCTCTGAGTTTGGACAGATACGAGCGCAGCCGGGCCAGCCGCTTGTCAGGCACCCTGTAGGTGAGTGCGCGCCAGACTATTTTGAAGTGGTTGTCCGGGTCCTCAAGTCCGTGCGGCTCGGGCTCGCCGGGATCGTTGCTAGACAAGCGATCGCTGGCACCCGTCTCGCTGGCCTCCTTGGTGGAGATTTCGCCGTCCGATGCGGATCCCAGAGTGGTTTGCGACCGACTGAAGGCCGAGTCGCTGGAGGCCGAGCAGGAGGAGTTTGAGCAGAGGGGCGATGTCGACTTTTGTCTGGCCGACTGACGCTCGTCAGCGGTCTGAGGCTCAAGGTTGGCGGTGTTGTTTTCGAGGTGAGCGGGGCCATTGTGGTCTACGTCTTCCACCATGTGAATGATGCGACTCTCTTGTGCGTCCTGGTGGCGACATTGATGGAGGCTGCGTTCCCGGAACGAGCGGCGAAGGGCACCAGTTTGGATTAGTGTCAACTTCCTAGGCAGCGCTGGCGCGCAACTTGTCGAGATCGCCGAGCTCAGGTAATCATGGGATCGTGAGAGTCTGTCTCGGTTCTGAAGAGAGGCGTTTCGTTTGCGATCAAAGTGGGGCGCGCGCCTGCCGGACAGTAGTGTCTGAGGGGACGCACTGGAGCCGATCGGCTCGGGCTCCTGTCGAGCGGGCATCTTGCGCTATCTGAAATGCGTATGTGTGTGTGTGTGTGTGTGTGTGTGTGTGTGTGTGTGTGTGTGTGTCTGTGTCTGTTAGTTTGTGATTGCACTTGTGTTTGCGATTGTGTGAGTGTGGCACTGGAGGTTTAGTGCGACCACTTGGGTGACTGGATGCAGAGGGCGCGCAAACGTTAGAGTGGGCGAAGTGCGGCCACTTTCTACACCGCGCCTGTGTCTTGGCGGGCGCCAACTCTAGTGCCACTTTGCATACGCTACCAGCGCGCTACTCTATTATCGACTTGCCTGTCGCTTTGGCTGGCACGCTTTGAGCCGAGCCGACTTCTATACCCGAGATTGAATCTGTGTGAAGGTGCCGCCGAGTGGACGAAGCCAATGACCAGGCTCAAGGCTGCGCGTGTCTGAATGTTGTACGTCTTCACGGTCTTCACTCGACTTGTTGTTCTATGTGCGAGTGTGAGCGCGCGCTAATGTGTGTGTGTCTGTGTGTGCGTGTGTGTGGTGAGCGAGCTGGTGATTCATTTCGCACCAGCCACTCAATGGGCTGGCTCGCCGTCTTGATGGCGCCAAATCATCGCTGCAAACAACCAGCCCGATGACCTGTCGATTGGTTCAAGATCAAGTGGTCAGCGTGGTCGGCCAGCCGCTCGTGTTATGCGCGGCCGCACTCAGTGGGCAGCCTGGCGCGCGCGCACACTGCCCGGCCACGTCAAGACGGCACCTGAATATCCGCCGCTCGGTCGCGCGCACTCTGCAACTTGGCCGCAGCTAACCTTCAACTGGGGGCGTCTTGCTGATTAAGCGTCTCGGTGATGTGTCTGAATGTTTGAATGTTTGAATGTTTGAGTGTTTGTGTGTTTGCGCTGAAATCAAGTCGCGCGACCAGACTGACAGTCGGTGTCTTGCTGGTGGTTTTGGTTGACATTTATCAATCGATGGCCGGGCTCTCGCATTGTTTCGCCTCCGCGCACGTTCGCCCACTCGCCCGCTCGCTCGCTCGCTCGCTCGCTCGGCCGCTCCTCTCGAGTTTCCTGCCTACACGACGACTCCTCCCGGCCGGAGAACAAGACACTCGCCTTTACTCTTCGGCAAACAGTCTTTTTGTCTCCGATTACCTGGCAGACGAGCACTGGCAGAGTTGCGCGCTCGCGCCTGCGCCTGTGCGCCCGTTGTGCAATTAGTTCGACTGGATAGACAATTACAGCTCGACGACGACGACGACGACGACGACGACGACGAGATTTTCGAAACAAATTTATCGCCCAATCGTTGGCGCAACTTTTTCACAAAATGGCCGCCGTCTCGCACGCCAACGCCCAGCGCCTTGGCTCTGGTGCGGCGGACGCGCTCGCGCCGGCAGGTCGAGTGGCCGCGCGCCAGCCAGAGGTCAAGCGGATAGCTGGCGCCCGGCGGCCGCCCGCTCGGCTCCACTCGGACACGCGCGCGCTCGCGATCAAGTTCACTGTCAGCCGCCGCCGGCGTCGGTCTGGCGGACTGGCGGACTGGCCACGCCGCCGACCAGTCCTGCATCAATTTGTTTCCTCCTCGTCCTCATCCTCTTCATCGCCACCATGAGCGCGGCCATCGAGAGCGCTATCAGCATCATCACTCCCACACGCGCGCCGTCCGCCCGCGCTCGCCCTGCCGGCCGCTCGATGCACACGACCGGCGGCCAGTTAGCGCGCGCGCGCCGGCCAACAGGTTCCTTGCCGGCTGATTAGTATGCGCGCGTGTCGGCTCGCAATCTCGTCGCTCTCGTCGCTCTCGTCGGGCCGGCCGACGGTCGGCGCCAGTCGAGAGCGACTCGCGCGCGTGTCCAATGTAAGTGTTGCGCACGAGCGCTTAGACTCCATTGTGCCGAGGCGCCTCGCAGTCGTCGAGTCGTCGAGTCGTTCAGTCGGCCAGTCAGCCGGCGACTCACTCACTCACTCGCTCGCACACTCACTCAGTCTGTCGAGGAACAGTTTCGAGGGCTCGCTCTCGGCCGGTTCGCATCGCGCGTTCTCGCGTCGACTCGTAATTTATATCTACTTGTTGCTCGCGCCGGCCCGCCCCCCCCGCACTTCCGCCGGCCGATATTTGAATCTCGGCCACTCGAGGGCGCGCACGCGCACGTCGAGTCGGCGGATGCGGAAGTGAGAGCAGAGGCGGCGATGAGTCTCGACAAATTTGGTGTCGGCCGCCTTCTGGTTGTTGCGTCGGCGGCGCCGTGAGCAAACTCGAGCCGGCCGAGGGCGGTAATTGTCGGCGTCGCCACTCCGGCCGGCCGTAGACTTTCGTCGCGCGGGCGCCGGTCAAAAATAACTCCCGCGTCGAGTTGCGAGTGGCCGCGCGCCGTCGCCGTCGCCTTCGCCAGCCACTCGAACTCGGCGCGCAAGTCAACGCACCCGCAGCGCTGCGAAATCGAGAGAGAGAGAGGACGAGCTCTCGAGTGGGTTACGGGCGCGATTCGTGAGCTCACTGAAGTTGGGCGGCTTCGAGACGAGTCTTCTGTGTGCGCACTTGGCCCAGTGAGCGCGCGGGCGGCCAGTCTGGCCGCTGGCTCGCTCGCCCGTTTGGCAAGCGTCGCGTCACAGCAATCCTCTTGCTCATCCTCATCCTCATCCTCATCGTCGTCGCTCGAGCTCGTCTCTCGTCTGTCGACACACACCGCCGCACGTAACGCCCACTAAGCCCACCCACTTAGACGCTGGCGATCGCCTTGAGTTGGGCGTGGCGCTGCATTCGCTCAATGGCCGCCTGGCGGGCGAGCGTCTCGCGGGTGGCGAGCAGGAAGAGGAGCGCGCCGAGGAGGAGGCCGGCGAAGGTGAGGCTGGCGGCGAGCGGGCCGTAGGTGTCGGCGATGTGCGAGCCCAGGAGGATGAAGGTTATGCTGTAGAGCTGGGGCATGAGGTTCATCATGGAGGAGGTGATGAGCTCGGGCGCCGGGTAGGTGAGCTCCACGGCCAGCTCGAGGCCGGCCACCACCAGGCCCGTGTTGAAGAGGCCGAACAGGAAGGTGGCCAGGTAGGTGGCCGGAAGCGAGGGCTCTGGGTGGCCGATGAGCAGCGCGAAGAGGAGCAGCGCGCCGATGGAGCCGAGCACGAGGAGGAGGTTGATCAGCTTGTAGGCGTGGCTGCGGTCCATGAGTCGGCCCCAGAGGGGCGGGGCGAGCACGCCCGCCGCGCACATGAGCAGGCCGGCGGTGCCCACGGCCAGGTCGTCGTGGGGCCAGATGGGCTTGAAGAGCTGGTCGAGGAGCGTGGAGAAGGTGTAGCCAAGGCCGACGTTGATGCCGTAGCAGGTGGCCAGCAGCATGAGGTGTTTGTGGCCAAGGAGAGTCTTGATCTGCTTGAACAGGTCGCGGAGCTCGAGCCAGAGCGAGCTCGAGGCGGACCGGCTGGCGGCGCTGGTGCGCTCCAGATGGCGCTGCTGGGCGCGCGCCGCGCCCGGCGCGTACTTGGGCTCCTCGTCGAACAGCCAGGCGCACACGATGAAAATGGCACACGAGGCGCCGGCCGTGGCCAGGAACATTTGCCGGAAGCCGTCCGCTATGGCCTCGTGGCTCTCGGCCTCGGCCAGGAACCACTGGGGCACCAGGAAGCCCAGACACCAGCCGAGCTGGCTGCCGGTAACGCAGAGTGCGTTCGCCAGCGACACCTGGTGGTCGGGGAACCAAACCGAGGCGAGGCGCGAGGGCACCGAGAACACCAACTGCTCGCTGGCCGACACGAACATCTGGCCCAGCGCCAGCAACCAGATGCCGCCCGCATGACAACTGAAGCACTTGATGATGGAGCCCAGCGAGGTGCCCAGCGCCGCGATCAGCACCGACTTCCGGAGGCCTAGGTGCTCGATGACGAAGCAGGCGGGCCAGCTGAGCAGCAGATAGGCGACCATGAAGATGATGGAGGTGAGGTTGATGGCGTAGTTGTCGGTGTCATAGAGGACGGTGGCCTTGGTGGTGACGGAGATCACGTGGAGCCACTGGTAGGCCTTGTTGCCGGCGTTGAAGCAGAAGAGCACCAGAATGAGGTAGCGCTTGAGCGTGGGCTTGATCAGCTGGTCGGCGGGCGGCGGGCGCGCCAGCTGCAGCTTGTCGCTGATGGTGGCCACGCTGGCCACGCGCGCCAGCACGTGGGTCGACTGCTCGGCGGTCTGCTTTGCTGGCGCACCTGTAGCACCTGAGTCGCCTCGAGGGGCGTCCGCCGTGAGGGTCATCTTGAGACGAGAGGCCGAGTGGGCGGGCGGGCGCGCGGGGGCTAGTGAGCCAACGACGACCACGACGACGATGACGAATACGACGACGAGCGGCCGACGGGGTGGGCGCCGCTTGCGCGCGCTCGAAAACACTTTATATGCGTCCACTTCATCCCACTCGATCCCATGCAGTTTGCCGCCGGCCAGACAATGCGCACGCTCGCCCGCTGTCGTGCAGTTGTAAACTGGCGACTCGAACTCGTCCGCCTCGAGCCGGATTAATTAGTGACGCGTAGTTGCGAGCGGCTCGCGACAACAAGTTGAGCCGGCGCGGCCATGACTTTCGCGCGCTAATCTGCGTCCGCGCACCCTTTCAATACTGTTCGGACGCATATCTGCCTCGGGTACAGGTGTATGGCGGCGCGGATTGCGGCGCCGCTTTATTGCGGGCCCGCTCATTAGAGGGCGCGTTCGAGCGCCAGCTCCGGCTGGCGACGACCGTGCCTACGACTCCCAAACCGGACGCGAAGGTGCAATAGGAGCGCCGGCGTGGCAGTGGTTACAAATCGCCGCTCGCGGTGCAAGCGGCGCTCGAACAACACATTGGCCGAGCGAGTGCGACTGGGGGGGGGCGGAAAGGAGCGGGAGAGACTCGGCTTGCCTCCCCTCGGCCAGGGGCGAGATTATTGTTGTTGTGAACGCGTGTGTCTGATGATAATTTGCGCCCGGCTGAGAGCTGCGCTTTTGAGCGGCGCTGTCTCGTGGGCGCCTGTGTGTGTGTGTGTGTGTAGGTGAACTCGGCGACCGTGCCATCGAGTTCGAGTTCTCGTCCGAGTTATGCGGGCGCGCGTGCACCTGAGCGCAAGAAACTCGGCCGCGCGCCACTAAGCCACAGGGCGGCGAACAAACAAGCGGTGCACATCCGGTCCGCGCAAGCCTCTCGTGTCCGCTCGTGTGCTCGTGAGTGTGCTCGTGTGTGTGTGTGTGTGTGTGTGTGTGTTCGAGTGGGGGCGCGAGCGGCGACTGGTGGCGGCTAAAGGCGCCGCCGCCGAGCGACGGGCGGCGAAAGAAAATTGAATTGATGACCCGCGGGGCGCCCCTATGGCACGAGTCATCGAGCCGGCGCACCGCCCAGTGAATGGCCCTAAGTGTGCCGCTCGTGAATGCGACAGGCCGTTCGGTCGGGCGCCCGCTCGCCGGGCCGTCCGCTCGCTCACAATGGGCGATTACGTGGCGGCGCGCGTCGCGGCTCTGATTGATCCGCGCCGAGCGCTCAATCTGGGCGCCCGCGAGTCGCCGGCGGGCGCGTGTCGCCCTGCCCGTGCGTGTGCGCCTGACACTCAATATCAGGGCATTCAATCATTTTGACTTCACCGCGCTCGTCGTGTTCGCGCTGTCGTGTACTTAAGCGGGCGCGCGCACCTATGCGCGACCCAGTGCGCGCGCACTCAATGGCGCGCTCGCCGAAACAGGAAACAAGCGGCCAGCTCCACGGCGTGTCTTTATAATTTTGCCGACCCGCGAGCCTGACGACGAACAAGCTTGTCAATTGGCGCGCGCGCTCGCGCGTCTGTGCGATTGGGCCCGCGTCGCTAGGCGCACTGGGCGCTAGCGAGCCAAATTGAGTCGGCGCGCTCTCTATTCATGTGAATTATGTTGTGCGCGCGGCCCGCTCGTGTCCAGCGGCCGCTTGTTCGTCCGTCCGCTTGCCCGCATCATTGTATCAGTGAGCCGCCCAGAGGGTCGCCCACTCGACGAGTGGCCATTAGCCTCGAGCGGCGGCGGCGGCGGCGGCGGCGCGCCAAATCGGCTCCCGACTCATTTCCAAATGGGCCGCTTGCGCAGCTCACGTGCGCCGCCGACTCGAAATCAATCGGTCGGTCGTCGCGAGTGATTGCGGGCTCGCTCATGTAAAACTCGGCCCTCACTCAATGATGGATAAGCTAAGCCCCCGCCCGCGCGCCCGCCGGCCGCCTTTAAAAGAATCAATCACACCCCCGCCGGCACGCCGATTGTTCGCCCGCCCCACGGTCGCCCAGGCCGAAATAATGAGTGCCAGGCGACCCGGTGGCCGGGCAAACTCGCCGGCTCGCCGCTCGCCCAAATGCCGTGCCGGCTAATTTGCTCGCGCGCTCGCCCCCGCGCCAGTGCTAATGATAATGATAATGAAATGGTGACTCGCGCACCCGCATCGCCACCGCAGCCGCCGCCCACTGATTGGCTCGGCCGCGCGCACTCAGTCACTCGAGCGAGTCGCCGGCGGCGCTCGCGACTACCTGCTCGCCGCCGGAAGTGGCAGAGGTGTGCGTTAAATATCATCGCGAGCTTGTGTATGTGTGTGTGAGTGTGTGTGTGAGTGTGTGTGTGTGTGCATCACAATGGGGCCGCGCGCGTAATGTCACCTTGAGCGGCGGTCTGGACTCGATCGGTTTTGAGCAAACACTCGGCCGCGACGCGGGCCTAGCGCCGTCACGGACGGTGACGTCAGCGGCGGCGGCGCGCGATCGCTCATCTCGAGACGTCGACTGTGGGGGCGGCCCTCTTTGTGCGGCCTGCGAGTGTGTCAACTTGCGGACGACGCCGTCTGGCTGGGCGGCAGCTGAGTTGCATAATCAGCACACGCGGCGACTGCTTGTGTGTGTGTGTCGTGCGAGGCGCAAGATCGCCAGCGCACACAATCAGCCCGCCACTTGTTAATAAGCGACCGACCGACCGACCGAGGGGGGCCCGTTCGCTTCTCGCGAGTTGCCGCTTACTCACTTCCGGCGCCGGCAACAAGACAAACACTTGGGAGCCAGCGCGGCGCTGGTCTCCAGAGGGCCGCTCGATAAATATGTCCGGCGGCGCGCACAAGTCCCCGACGCTCGCCGCAAAGGTAAATAGACACGCCCACACGGGAGACACACACTCACACTCGCGAGCAAAGTGTTGCCCAAGAGCAATTGCTCGCTCGGCCAATTCGCAACGCCGCCGCGCGTCGCTCAGGTGCGCCCGCAGCCGATGCGGGCCGACGTCGGGAAGCGGGCGCCGCAAGATTTTCATATAAATGAATAAATTGATTCTTGCGCGGCTCTATTTTAAAGAGCGTCTTGTCTAAGCGCGGGCGCGCTAAATCTCTAGTCGCCCAGGCGCCGCCGGGGCGCTCAATTTATTTGCTCAATATAACAAACTCGCTAGGCGGCGACGGCGCCACCAACGCCCATAGGGGCGTCTCTTCGGGGCGCCCGCGACGCCGTCGACGAGGTGCAAAGTGGGCGCCCGGGAAGCTTTCAAAAAGGGATCCGCGGCCGGCGCAGAGCAGTTCGTTCGAATGCAAGTGCGCGACTCAAACGGCGCTGATATTACGAGCCCGCCCAGCGCTGGCCGCCACTGGGTCAGCACGCGAACGCACGCACGCGGAGGCGGCGGCGCATAGGGGCGCTCGCGAGTGCGCGAGTCCGCGCGCGCATATGCCAGGCGAGAGGCGCAGGCGGCCGCTTTTCTATGGCATCCTATTATATATTTAATCAACTCTGGCGCGCGCGGGGGCGCCGCAGACGGGCCGCAAGGCCAACGCGACGACGACGACCACCTCCACCACCACCACCACCAGCACCACCACT
>SNVD02009157.1:0-35332 GCA_013180625.2 Boswellia sacra | reverse complement strand
CCCCACACTTAAACAACACATTGTCATCAATGTGTAAGTACGTGGACGATAAGTACAGATTGGCTTTTTTTTTTTTACCAACATAATAGGACTCACTTGCATTGTTCACGACACATCCCAACCTCCTCTAACTTCCCAAAACCAGAACATAGCTCAGAATTGAATTATGAATGATCTACATGCTCATAGGTAAGGGATAAACTGTTTGGAACAAATTCATTTGAGGTTAGGAAATCTTTTAGTGAGTTAACAAAGAAAAAGGCTTCCAAAGGCTCAAAGGGGTAACTAGGGATCAATTTCAGTCAAGGTTGGCTATTAAGGCTCAAACGGTCCAAAGATGGCCTAAATCATTTCCCCAATGTTGCACAGTCTAGGATTTCGCCTCGAGTGACCATAAAACAAGTTCTAGAAATCATTGAAATCTGAAGAAACATTTAAATTACATAAACTTTCTCTAAGTGAACAAATAACGCAGTGATAAGAGCTCAGTGCTCAATGTTGCGCAAGGAATCAAAAGCAAAGCGAAAACCAATAAACATTCAAGCACACAGATCCATGCATCATTTATCATTTTCCAAGAGTTATTCTTAATTCAATCATTATCTTATCATCGACCCACAAAATGCAAGAAAAGAGGTACGTGGCGTTGTTACACCTGAGTCAAGATTGTATATTTCAACAATCCTTAGGACCAGTAGCCCGCAGACTTAAGGTTTCCAGCCTATATACCTTTATTATGAAAGAAACCCTTCAAACAACATGAAATAAACAAACTACAGATTTATTTCGAGAGAATGCGTTTCAAGGGTAAAGAAACCCCATATTCTGCCATTCTCAGGTTTTTCCACAATTTTTTTTTTTTTAAATCAAAACTGATAAAGATAAAAACACATAACAACTCTAAATTACGCAAAACTAAACTCACTCATAAAATAACAAAGTTCAACAAGTCAGCAAACAAAAACAAGTTAGTTAGAATGGGTCTAAAAAGTTTAGAAGTTAGCCTCCTTATTCAGCCATTATGGATTGAAGAGATCCAGAATGCGTTTCAAGAGAACTTGAACTTTTTAAGCCACCACTCTAAAAACCGAGATTAGAAAATATTACCTGGGACGAAAGAAATAACCTGAAAAATCTCAAAATAAATAACATGAAAAACTTCAAATAAACACAATAAAAAGAAAGCAAACAAAAACGAAGCAAACCAGCAAATAAAGATTACAGATGGAGTGTTAAATCCAGTTTACGCCTCTTATTGCCTTCTCCAAACCAATCAATCCGAGCTGTTGTTGGATCAGGCGAATAGACGAATTCTTGTAGTTTGTCAAGTAACTCCCCTGCCGTTGAAGCTGTAACAAGGATTTGCCTCGCTGATGGTGAGATAAAATTTTTTTCTACAGCTTGATCAAGAAAAGACAACAAACCATCAAAAAAGTTATTGACATTTAACAAACCAATGGGTTTTTATGGATGTTTAGCTGTGCCCAAGAGGTGATTTGAAATATCTCCTCTAATGTGCCATAACCACCGGGTAAAGCTATAAATGCATCAGACTTAACAACCATATGTGCAATACGCTCATGCATGCTAGAGACTTGTAACTCTTCCCGATTGTGTTGCCTACGATATCTCGCACAGCTAATGGTTTAGGGATAATGCCGAGAACTTTACTTCCTCCCAAGGATGCAGCTGTCGACACACACCCCATTAACCCAAACTACCCCCTCCATAAATCAAATTAATACCCCTCGCAGCTAGTGTCCTACCAAGATCAAGAGCTGCTATGGTAAACTCTCCTCTTTACCAAATTGCGATCCGTAAAATACGCATATATTGCGAAATCGCCGAATTGGTGTTTTCTCCATTTCTACAAGTGCTCTAATCTTGTGTAAGACACGTTAGATATTATCCTTTTCAATTGCAAGACAGGTTATGGAATGACATATGAAAATATGCAGAATGTATATATACACCCATAAAACTCTCAAATTTTGACACATGGGACATACTTTCGGTGGGGGTTGCTCGATGCAGATTTATCGCCCCAAGATTTGAAAAAATGAGATATGCTTTCGGCGAGGTTTGACAAAACCTACACACTTGTCTCCCACGTGAAGCATGGAAAATGGAGATACACCTTCGGTGGAGGTTGACAAAACCTCCACACTTGTCTCCCACGTGTACTTATGCCATAGGGTAGTCATATGGTTTGTCAAAAAGAAAACTTGAAATTAAAACAAACAAAATCAACAAACAGCAACAACACAAAAACAACATTGATAATCAGATCAAACGAAACAAGAAAGAAATAAAATTCGACAACAACAACACACATTCAAATATACAAGTAGTTGTGATTGTGGCTCACATCTTCCTCTGGTTTTACGTCCAGTAACGGCTGAAACGCCTTCTATGAGTCGGGGATTTGCTTCCCATCCAGTTTTCTTATAAACTGGCAAACAGGGTCGTTTTTAGTCAGATTCCCTAGACTATAACACTGCAATTCATCACGAAATTGTGTCCATAGATTAAGCAATTCACGCTGAACAAGTCCACAAGAATGTGATCAAGAGTTAATAAAACATTATCCAGCGACTCATTACTCAAACCATTCTTAATAAACGAAAGTTTATCTTCTCTGTTCCTAGACACAAAACCTAATGAACGACAAGTCTGGTTACAATTCCATCTAGCACATTTATAACATACTTGTAACCTTTTTCGCTCTTCGCCTCTTGGCGTAGTAGCTCTTTCCTAGACCAGGCATGTATTTTGCGAGATTAATGTCCGGCTCACCGGACAATCTCACCTTGGCTTCGATAAGCCATCGGATATCAGCAGGCACATTTAGGAGCATCAACGCCCAAAGTCTAGTCATCCGTACTTATAAATTTTAAACACAGCATTTTGAGGAAGTGAAGGGAAATATTTACGAAGGTTCGATAGAAAGATATCAGCATCCATTGAAGAGGAGAAAAGAAGGGATATTACCGATAATGCGATCGAGTTTGTTTTTCTCCAAGATATGCACGTTTCAAACCTTTGGCGAATGACTTCAACTTCCGTTTGGATGTTTCCACAAGCTGCTGCACAAATGAGCTCAAAGCACAGAGTAATAAAATTGAACAAAAGAAAGGAAAAGAAAAGAGCAGAAACGAAACTAAAGACACATAAAAGAGATAACAACACAATAGCAAACAAAAGTCAAAAAAACAAGTAAAAAATATAAAAACAAATAAGACAGATGTCAAAGAGAGATAAAACCTGATCAATTTGATGGCCTATGAAAGGAATCTCCTCGAGGCACAAAAATCAATCATTATTACCTCATTTTATTTTTATTTCTTTTTTAATTTATTTTTCAAAAACATTGGGTTGCCTCCCAATAAGCGCTTGGTTTAACGTCCTCAGCCCGACGTTGGTTCCATCATGGGAGGATCCAATTTTTGTTGTGCTTCTCTAATGGGCTTGGATCCCTCTTCTAACAAGATACGGTCAATGCATATGGATGGGCCTTGGATTTCAACAATTGTCCACTCAATAGCTATTTTGTGATCTGTAAGTATTCTGACGAGTTTATCTTCTTGTATTCGTGCAAGGCCCATTTCCATTGTAACTCGCAAAGTATCATTCTCACTCAAGAATCCATAATTCAAATGATCTGGAAGTGACTTAAGCTCAAAGGCAGGGGCTGTCATCACAGGGAAGGAAGAATGTCTCATTAGATAAAGGAAATTGAATGTACAAAACATCATACATATTTGTGGTTATTGCTATGGTCTTATTCTAAGTTGCACATATTCCTCCATTCTTTGGACACTTGTATTCAACCTTTTTGATTCTGGAATTTTCTGTCCCTATGTGCTCACTAAAAAAACACTTCCAATCCATCCTGTGAGTTAACTCAAAATTTTGTTGTGGCAAAGAATTAATAACATCAACTGCAAAAACAGAATGCAAGTCACTAGGGTACCTCATTGTCTCAAAAATAATGAAATGAATCACCTCGCCATCGAATTCCATGGTGAGAGTGCCATCATGAACATCAATCTTAGTTCGAGCAGTTTTCAAGAATGGTCTCCCAAAAAGAATTGGTGTTGGATTAGGAGATGTCTCATCCTCCATTTCAAGAACATAGAAGTCTGCTGGGAAAACCAATTGATTTACCTGCACAAGCACATCTTCCACAACTCCTTTGGGATATGCATTAGAACGATCAGCAAGTTGAATGGTAATACCAGTTTTCCGCAAGAGGTCCAAGATTTAAAGAAGCATAAATAGAATATGGCATGATATTAATAGATGCTCCTAAATCTAACATAGCTCTTTCAAACTTGGTTATTACCAATGGTGCATGGAATGGTGAACGTACCTGGATCTTTGCATTTCGGAGGAATTTTTCTTTGTAGTACAGCTGAAACATTTTCCCCCACGCTTACTTTCTCATTTCCCTTCAACTTTCTCTTGTTGGTGCATAACTCCTTGAGAAATTTTGCATAACGAGGTACTTGCTTAATAGCATCAGAAGTGGTATATTTACCTCGATCTTGCGAAAAGTTTCCAGGATTTCCTGTTCTTGTTCCTCCTTCTTGATTTTGCAAATCTGCTAGGAAAAGGTGGAGGAGTAACATATGAAGGAATTTGAGTTTTAAGGTCTACCTTAGAAGATGATGTTTTGTTCATGGTGGAAGTGGTGTCATCCCCTTCATTAGTTTGTGACCTTTTTTGTGGAACTTGTAATTGCTTTCCACTTCTCAAAGTGATTGCACTAGCATTCTCTCTTGGATTGATCACTGTCTGAGAAGGTAATTTTTCTAAGCTCTTGCTCTCGAATTTGCTCATGTTAGTAGCCAATTGTCCCATTTGATTTTCCAGGTTTTGGATACTTGCCCTAGTTTCCTGCTGAAATTGCATTGTGTTAGTAGCAAGTACTTTAACAATGTCCTGGAGATCCATACCTGAGTTTTGTGGAGCTAGTTGTGGTGCTGGTTGTGGTTCCATTTGAATGATTGCTGCACTCTTGATTGATTGAAACCTGGTGGCTGATTTGGTATGGCATTTGGAGTGATTGGTTGATGATTACTATAACTTTGGCTTGGTTGTCCTAGAAATCCACCCATGGCATTGGCTTGTTCCGTATCTCCTTCTTGCAAAGTTGGACACATGTCGGTTGGATGCTCCGTGGTAGAATATACTCCACATACATAAGATTGATGCATATGTCCTACACCCATTTTTTTTACAAGAGAGGTAAGCTCAGAAAGTTGTTGTTCAATGTTCGGGGTACTTACCTCATTTACTCTCCTTGGTAGTTGTGGCTCAAATTGGCCGCTGAATTGTTGGGAGTTTGCTGCCATGTCGCTAATCAAACGTCTTGCAACATTCGGTGTTTTATTAACCAGTGCTCCACCACTAGCAGCATCAATGATACTCCTTTCCATTGGTAGGAGACCCTCATAGAAATATTGAATTAGGAGTCCATCACTAATTTGATGGTTTGGACAGCTAGCACATAACCTTCTAAATCTCTCCCAATATTCATGAAGTGATTCTCCATTGTGTTGTCGAATGCCACTAATATCTTTTTTAATGTTTATAACTTTCGAAGTGGGAAAGTATTTCTCTAAAAAGAGTTTACTTATCTCATTCCACGTGGTAATGGTACCCGATGGTAGATAGTATAGCCAATCTTTCGCCGAATCTGCTAATGAGAATGGAAAAGCTCTCAATTTTATTTGCTCCTCAGACACGCCAGTTGGCTTCATACTTGAGCATACCACATGAAATTCTCTGAGGTATTTGATAGGATCCTCTCCTGCAAAACCATGAAATGTAGGCAAGAGACGAATTAGTCCAGATTTAAGCTCAAATTCTACCTCAAAATTGGTGCTTATGCATAGCGGTTGTTGATCAATAATTGGAGCCGCTAACTCCTTAAGAGTCTGATCGTTTTCCATCGCCATTGCTTCTGATTCAGATTTGATTGAACTACAAGAAGATGGGAGGGAAGTATGTCGTGCAAGATCAAATTCTGGAGGTGGAGTTGAAATTGACCGATTTAGCCTTAAATTCGAGGATTGGAGAAACTCCTTAATTCTCTAAAGTCGTTGATCCGCTTCTCCCTCGGACATAAAAGCCTAAACACAAACAATCAGGAAATAACAATCAAGAATCAGTAGTAAAAACAGAATAACAAATTGATTAGAAAATCAATCCCCGGCAACGGCGCCAAAAACTTGATGCGTTCGAAACTAGCAAGTATACTAGTCGCACAAGTAATAAAGTGATGAGTAAGATATCGTTTCCACGAGGATTGATTCTAATTGAATTTGTTATTCGAAAGCAACAATAAACTAAATGAGGGGGTTTTGTTGATTGATTAACTAGATGAAATATTAATGCAAGTAAAGAATAACACAATGCAAATTAAAACAGATTGAAAAATCAATGAGAGAAACCTGGTTAAGGGATCCTTCTCTACCACAAGATATGGATTTGCGAATTAATTGTAGAATTGTCATCCAATTACACCATTGAAATTATCAACCGTAGATAACAACAAGCTCTGTTATCCCAATCTTTCCTTACTTTGTTGTTAAATAAAACAGGCTCTTTATTTAATCTCTATCCATTAAACAACCTAGAACAAGCTCTCTAAATTTAATTCAATGGATGCATTACGATAAGAAAGATAGGTTGATCTAAGCAATAAACACACAAGCTCGGATTATTTAACTTAGGTTGTATTCTCCAATTGCAATCTCTGATCACAATTTTGCTACTAAGGATTAGAAATTCAAGACAATTACGGATCAAGATTTCTAGTCTAGCAATAGACAACAACCAGATTATATTCAGTTGGCCATTCCAAATACAATCAGCAAGCAATCATAAGCATTAGATATGGGAAAATACAAGCAACTTCAATTAGAGAATTGGATAACAACTTCTTGCACAATCAACTACAAAAACCATATCAGGGGCTTTGAAATCACCCTCAACCAATTCAGATTCAGTTACACATGTTTAAGAACGTGGTAAATACAATACAACATGGAGACATTCCAGAAAATGAAAGGGAAGGGAAAAACTTAGCAAATTTGATGTAATTCTCTTTGGATTGTAGTTCTTCCTCTTTCCAAGCTTCCTTTCTCCTTCAAGAACTCCAAGAGATGAAAGAATTCCAGAGCTGAAGCCTCCACCACGTTCTCCCCTCTTCAAGTTATGAAAATAAAACCCTAAAATGTGTTTAAATACTCTGCTACAGTGCCTTGCTACAGTGCCCCGTATTATACATGCTACAGTGACTTGTGGAATTATATTTCTATACATCTCACACTGTTTTGATTACAACTTTTGGTACACTGAATGGATTTATAAACCGTAAACTTCTCCAGAAAATAGACTTCGAGAGCTTTCCAACGGTATATAATATGTCGTCGGGTTCATTGTATATCAATACAATTAAATCCGAGAAGATCACTGACTAGCAGAGGTGAAAATGAAGGGTTTTACTCCATTTTTGTGCAAGTTGCTCCAAAACTCCTACAAACATCAAAACACACAAAAACATAAAAATACCATGGAATATAGCAAAGAAACATGGACGAATTGATATAAAAGTAATACATAAATAGACACCTATCAGGAGTCTAGGCCATTGGACCCTTGAGACTCAAGCTCGTATAGATGAATCTAGAAATTTCCAACAGGATGAATATCTTAAACCCATGTTGAAATGCATGTCCATGGATATAAATTATACATGATTAGAATAACATCGACTCAAACCCCATAGAACCACTAACGAATGCTACATATTAAATCAACCATAAGAACAATGTAAAAATATTTGCCATGAGTTAAGGCTATCATGACATTGAGAGCCATGTTATGATAATCATGGAGAATCTAACATCGACTTGAATGGTAGAATTAGGAGAGAGAATCTCGCATTCACATATCCCATGATAATGACTTGGAAATGAGGTCAAAAATCCTGGGAAAAGAGACTCGACCTCATGTGTGTGGGAGAAATAAGGTTGGAAGGCTGAAAGTATGTCTATGCCCTCGTATAAGCATGCATCATATCATGCATACATGCATGCATGTATGCATGACATTAGTACCTTTATTTTGTAGCCATCATAGCTTGGGTTAGACGAGGTGGTCGTTTAACAAGATAAGAGAAACTAGTTGTTGAGATGGCCTCATCTAACAACAATAATCAAGAGATGGTCCAACTGAGAACCGACGTGACTGCCCTCTAACAAAAAATGGCCTAACTCATTCAAGCTCTGCAAAATGGGCCTAAGTACATGAACCATCCGCTGTCCAAAGGTAATGATGGTGATGAGGTTAAGACTAGCCAAGATAGAGATTAAGGGGAAAGGCCCAACCAACCAAGATGAGCCCAAATCTTTTGACTGGGGTCGTGCTACACTCGGCCAGTTGTATTTTGGCTTAGATCGTGCAATGTTGAGGTGTTATCGTGATTGTCGATTTTGCCCCATTACTTGAGGTAATTTTTTTTTCTTTTTACACCTTCGTGTTTTGTCCGTATAATTCTATTTCTGATTCTGTCTTGTTTATAACAGATGTGGACCTATAACTTGGGCATCTTGCCTTCACCACCTCTTGCCTATCAGGACTTTTCTTTCCCATTATGAAAAGGTGGGTTGCACATCGTGCATCGCTCGAGAGATCTCATGAGCTAGACTTCTTTCTTGATTACATTCACAAGATGACCTGGGACAAAGTAAAAGACATTGTATTCAGTATTTCATTCTTATCAATTTTATAATCTCACCATATTTCTATTATTCATAGATTCATTCTGAGTGGTGGGGTCCTACTTAGGGTTGGTCAGCTGCTATGCGGGTCGCTACCCCTTTTGTCAACTGCCACATCCTTGTCCTATGCGTTGACAACATGATGTGATATTTAGGTGATCGCATCTGGGATTGGTTCAAAGGTCTAGAGCAACATTTGATTACTCCTTCTTTGCCAGTTCTAATGATAGACTCAGCTGATTTGGCTATAGAGCCAAATGTGCTAGATTACACAATCGGATTCACTTGAACAAGATTGAATTCCCAGTAATGAAGTTTCTTATGCTGAGTAGGCTCGAGCCACATTGCTATATACTTGGCTAAGTTGATCTACTAATGAGGTTCCTCATCCCTTTGATAATGCTGCTCGTGGCTCTTCCAACCATGCTAGTAGCTCTTCTGCCCATCGAGGGAAGAGATCGAGGGTTTCTTCTTTTGGTGCTAGCACGTTTACCTCTTTTGTTACCAATATTAAGCAGTCGCGTCCACCTCTAGCCCCAACAACTGCTCCAGCCATTCTAGCTGGTCAATCACGACCTCCAAGCCTACCCCAGTAATGTAGTCTACATGTGGGATGCCAATGGACAGATTAGTAGCCATGTGATCACTGAGGATCTGACCATGTCTGTTCCCTTCGTTCCTTATGATACCACTCTGGTAAGTCTTCTAATTATGTATTCCTCAAGTTTCTTATTATTCTTCAAAATTTGTTAGTTATAAAAAAATGCAATGCAATGCAAGTACCATGATCTTCCATAGAGCGTGTCTTTCGGATGCAAACTACTTCTTTCATATATGTCTTATAGATGTCTCACCAGTATTAGGTAAAAAACTATTCTATGCTTCATGTATGCATGATTTCTATCTTATCAGTTTTTCTAACTATGTGCTTTTACTTAGATTAGACAAGTCGTCATAAGAATGCTTGTCTGGAGTGAGAGATTGAGTGCTTAATAGGCTCAGGTTGCTACCTTCTCTATCGATGATAATGATAATGGTGATGAGTGAAGACTATTGCCATCGGTTTCTTTCACGTTGATTTCTTTCTTTTGTCTATTTAGCTTCCATGCATGAACTTTTGTGTTTCAACTTTTCATGATGTATAATCAAAGTAATCAGTTATGTGAACAAATTTCATAGACCTAGTAAAAATTTTCTATTTTCAGTTTAGTACACTAGTCCTTAAACTATGCATGTTTTGATCAATTTACATGCAAATTCGTTCAAATTTGTTTCTATGTCAAGATTTATTCAATTTTGAACAAAATTTGGAAATCAACCACTGGAAAAAATTGCTCATCAGTACAAGGATATAAAATCGAAAATGCATAAACGAGGGAATTAGAGGGCCTTTTGCCCTAACCACCGTCAGTTGGCTGTTGGACTATCGGCCAATGGTTAGATAGTCGGTTGGTGCTTGCCAGTGTTCTTCCCTTTTCTTGCCCTTTCTGCTTTGTTTCTTATACTATATAAGTGTTGCTCCTCTTGTGCTTCCCTCTAAACTTTTGAATACTTTCCTCCCTCATTTCTCGAGTTTTCTTTCATGCTTCTCGACGCCTCTTTGTGTTTTTTAACATGTCTGAGGCCTCTTTCAAGACCCTCTAACCTCTTGTGAAGCTTCTAAATGATGATTAGAAGCGACTTAAATCCAGCGGTCTCCACAATTTGAAGTTCCTTCAAAATGTGAAGCTTGAAATTCCTTTTCTTAAGAAATGCACCACGTTCTAGGATCCTCATGATCACGTCTTCCGCTTCAACAGGTAAGAGCTTTGCCCCTTGTATTAGGAATTCTCTGTCATACTCGGTTATCATTCATCCAATTCTTAGAGCATCATTCTGCCTACTGTTGAGACATCGTCGATGTTTGATTATGCCGACTTCTTTGACTTTTCGATTCCTACCAAGGGCATTCACACCAGAGATAGTAGAGTGACATTGCTTTCCATCATGACTTTGCTTGAGATGATGGATAGGACCTCATCCGGTTGGCTTGGCCTTTTTTTGCTCTGCCTTCTTACAAAGTTTCTACCGATTTCATTGGACGGTCTAGGCGACCCATATCTTATGACCATCATTCCTCTGATAGGACTTGGTTTCACAGCACCTCGCTTGATTCTTACTGAAACATTGATCGGACTGGATCGTGTCAAGATTGATCTGAGTTAGAGATTCGGTTGTAGTCTTCTACTTCTTCATGTATTTTTTTCTTGAACCTTAATTTTTATCTAAGCCACCCTCTCGGGTTTTTGACTTAGTAGGTTTATTTTTTTCTTCTTTTTTCTCCTTTTTTAATGCTTTAATTTTTACCCAAGCCACCCTTTTAGGTTTTCAACTCAACGAGCTTTTTTTTTTTAATTATTTTTTTGTTCCTTAACTTTTGCCTAAGCTGCCCTTTCAGGTTTTCAACTTAACGAGTTTGCCTTAATTTTTGCCTAAGCAGCCTTTTTAGATTTTTTACTTAGAAGGCTTTTTTTGTTATTTTTCTTTTTTAGATTTGGTTACAAGAGGCGCTGTCTATTCTAGCATCACTTGAGGTGGATATTTTCCATTATATCCCTCAATTTCATACAAGGAGGAGACTTGAGAGACATTCTTCTTGGATCGACTGGCATTCAGTCATCTTGGACACTCACATCCGTTAGCATTGTCCATGGTGAAGGTTAGAGCATGCGACTATTGAGACATATAAGACTTTGGCAGGTTTCATTCATAGCTAATTCTATGATCCTGTTAGACTGCATCAGCCATATAGACGTAAGTAAAGGATCGTGGTTTCATTTACTACTTTTTGTCTTGGGAGATTATTTGCTCGCTATTTAGGGCATGTCAAGGATTCTTGGCCGTATCGAACCATAAAAAGGAATTTGTTCCATGATCCTGACTTTGAGACAGATGACTGGCACAAGGATTGGGTGACCTTTCAGGCTTTTATTCCTAATCTTGCTATTCAAGCTAGACGATGCTACGAGTGATATGGTGAGCCTATCCGTAGTCTAACAAAGAGGCAGAGATGACATTGATAGTTTCATTGTTAGCTTAGATGTTAAATGCTTTCTTTTTGTTATTATACAAGATAATAAGACATTTCAAAGGCATATTTGTTTCTAAACAATTTCATTTCATTAACAAAAATACAATCATTTTTTCTTCGAACAATATGTGCATAGTGAGACAACTCCTAACATTAATCAACAATAGTTTGCGACTATGACACTATGTCAAAGCTTCTTTCGAGACTTAAGGAAACACAAACAAGCCATGGACATAATTAGAGAAATGGTGTCACCACCCAATTCTTTAATTGGGAATGAATTGGGGCAATCTGATCCCTCGCTTCAGGACGTAACCTTATCCCTTCAGAGATAAGTTCAAGAAGTTAGGTACAAGTCATTTGACCTGTCCGAATCAAAATCCGGCCTTTGTTAGGGTATACCAAATAATAATATCTCATATTGACCTACAATCTACCTAAGTTGTTTACTTTACACACATTTCCATTTTCATATTTATTAAGCATGTGAGGTGATTATTTAATCAAATAATAGTTACGAATTCAGAGGGAGGAGAATGGATTACATTTCCTTTCAAACGTGGGGAATAGGGGAGAGGATTACATCATTTGTTCTTTAACAATAAAGTAAACTCTACTTCTAATACTTCAAATATTCAATGATATAAAATATTCCATACGTAGCATATTCATGCAAATCATACATTTAATAAGCAATCAATTCGAGATTTGATAAATAAGGAATTACTCACCACCATATGTGAGTCTATTCCATGACAAAATGATGAAGATAGAGGAGGAAACCAAGAGTGAATAGAATGAAGAATGAAGAAGTTAAGCACAAATGAAGCAACAAGAAAATGAATGGCCTTTATACAAGTCCTTAGCCGTTGGTTAGCAGTCAAATAGCTGGGCTGTTATTGACCAATCGTCAAGTGACGATAAGATAGCCGGGTTGCTATTTGATAGCCAATCGACCGTCCCTTTAATAAAGGGCAAATCGATAAGAGAGGAAAAAAGACAGAAAACAAAAGGAAAAAGAGAAGGAAGAAACAAAAGGAAAAAAAAAAGAAGAAAGAAAAAAGAAAAGGAAACAAAGGAAAAAAGAAAAGAGGGAAAAAGAACATAAGGAAGAAAAAAAAGAGAGAAGAAGGAAAAGAGAAGAGAGAGAAAGAGAAAGAGAGAAAAGAAAAGAAAGACTTTGCATCGATCCTAAGACACCAATGGAATTACCAAACGAACCGGTAACAAGCCCCGACCATGGTAATAGCTTAGCAACTCACAAGGATAGAAGAATAACATCAGTCAATAAAATCTTTCACTAAAATCACATGGAAGAATTCCTCCAGATACTAGAAAATAATTTGTTGAGGAACACACAGAACAAGGTAAAACTTAAATTGATTTTACCATACCAAGAAATGTTTGAATCTTATAGGAATTTGCAAAGATAAGGGAAAGATCCCTAGTGAGCCAAATGATGCACAACATAAATGAAAGAAAGAAGAACTCAAGAGATTTCCCCGAGTGGACAAAATAAATCAAGAATAGAAGCAAGAATACTTGAAAGAAAAGCATGAAACCCAATGAGGATAAAAACTATAAGAAGCATGAAGAATGCTTAGAAGAAGGGCATGAAACCTAACAAATACAAAAAAGTGTGTAAGATCAAAGAAACATGAAGAATACTTAGAAGAGAGGCACAAAACCTAGCGAATACAAGATCTGAAGAAATTAGAGAAAGTAAGAAGGATACTTAGTTGAAGGCACGAAGAATGAAAAGGTCTAAAGATTGCAAAGTAGTGCATGTTAGAGGTTTTCCCAGTGGGTGTGCATTAGAAAGAAATACGCGCACTTAAGAGTGTTTGAAGTCCTTAGAATAGGTACAAGCCTTAAGAAGAGGAGCACTAAAGAGTGTTGAAAACCCTAAGAAATAGGTACACTTAAGAGTGTTTTAAGCCCTTAGAATAGGCACAAGCCCTAAGAAGAGACGTATTAAAAAGTGTTGAAAACCCTAAGAAGTAGGTGCGTTTAAGAGTATTTTAAGCACTTAGAATAGGCACAAGCCCTAAAAAGATAGTGCATCGAAGGAAATAGGTGCACTTAAGAGTGTTTAAGCCCCTAGAATGGGTGCACTAAAAGAGTGTTACCAAACCCTAAGAAGTAGGTGGACTGAAGAGTGTCAGAAACCCTAAGAAGTAAGTGCGCTGAAGAGTGTTTTATCATAGCATCACAAAGATGCCTTCTAGCCCTTGAATGGGCACATTAGCCCTTAGATAGGCACCTCTGCCTTTAGATGGGCACATTTGCCCTTGAATGGGCATATTAGCCCTTGAATTGACACACTTTTTATAAGAGCAAAAGGAGAGAAAAGATGATGATGAGCAGGAAGGAGGATGAAGGCAAAGATGCTTAGAAGGAGAAGAAAGAAAGACGAAGTGAGAGTACTTTGTCGACTTTTGTGTCTCACAAACTTCTTTAAAGTAGGGGGTACGTTGTAGACACTAAATTTTTTAGGCTTGATGAAGGAATGAAGATGAATGTCGAGTAAAGAAAACGATCAAAATGCCCTTGGGGGCCAAGAAGGAAAGGTGAGAGGGAATTGATAAAACGTCTCAAAAATTGATATGCGACTTCGAAAAATCATAGAAATTAATCAAGAAGAAATCTGATGATAAGTTATATACCTTACGAAGCTACAGATGTCTAGTGTTCATGGAAATGTATGGATCAAAAATCGGAATTGAATTCAAGAAGTTATGTGCAATCGAAAGAGCAAAGGTCTAAAAGAACTACAACAAAGGATGGCAAAATAGGAAGGGACTGAACGGACAATAACTAGCTGGCTGTCAAACAGTCAGGCGACTGTCATGTGGATAATAGTCGACTGGGTATCAAAAAGTAGCCCCTGACTAATGGATGATGGTCGGCCGGTCGACCGTCAGACAGCCACCCAGCTGTTTAAAGATGGCCGTTTGGCCCTTCATGGTTTATTTTCGAAAAATTGTATTATAAACATTCCTTTTCTGTTTTTTTCTTCCTTTTTCAACTTCACCCCTCTCCTATATAAACCCCCCCCCCCCCCTTCTCACTTTGCAAGGACATACCGATTGCTCAATACAATCATCTCTTTTCCCTCTTGAAGACATGCTCGAGACTTCGAGAAGTCTTTTCCAATATAATGATTTCCAGGCATTCTATTGCTCTAAATCTGGAACAGAATTCTCTCCTCCCTCTTATTTTCTTTTTTATTTTTCTTGCTTAGAAGAAGCATGTTTAGGGTTTAATTTTATGCTTAGGAGCATGCTAGGGTTATTATGAGTTGTTCTAACCCCTATTTGTTTTGTCAGATAGATATGCGTGTTGAGGTAAGTCCGTAATCCCTCATTTATTAGAATCATGCTTAGGTGTTTTTTTTTTTGCGAATGCTTAGAAACATGTTTAGGAATACATGCTTAGAATTATGCTTAAGAGAAATGATTAGAATCATGCTAGGAAGACTTATATTTGCTTTGACGAATGCTAGGAAATAGCATAGAATTAGTAAGAACGAACGTGCAAACCCTTGAATTACTTGTTTGATGATGATTGTTTGAAATAGACTGGAATATGCCGTAAGAATCATCTTTAGGCTAGAATTGCCATGAATTGATATGAATAATGCTACAATAGCTATAGGTAGAATTGCCATGATAGAACTTATCAAAATCTAGGCTAGAATGCCATGATATTAGATTATGGTTTTTTTTATATATATATATAATTTGTTTGTTTATGAATGTATGAATGTTTATGTATTAAGAAATGTAATTGTGTGATGCCATGAAGTAATGGTGGACTCACATTGATGGTAAGGGACCATTATTTAGAATGAATGTTCAAATATATGAATGTATGGAATATTTTATTATTTTATTATTGAAAAACAAATGATGTAATCCTCTTCCCATTCCCCCATGTATGAAAGAAAATGCAATCTATTCTCCTCCTTCTTTCTTTGTATGAATATACAACTGTTTAGATTGAATAATCAACTCACATGTCTAATAAAGATAAAACTGCAAATGTGTGCAATAAACCACTTAAGCGGACTAAATAACAACAAGAGGTATTTTTATTTGGTATTTCCTTAGTAGAGGTCGGATTATATCCGAGCGGATTGAATGACTCGTACCTAACTTCTTGAAACCGTCTCTAAAGGGATGAGGATAGTTTAGGTCCCAAAGCGAGGGATCGAATTGTCCCCATTCACTCCCAATTAAATAATTGCATGGCGACTCCATTCTCCATACGTGCCTATGGCTTGTTTGTGTTCCCTTAAGTCTCAAAAAAGGCTTTAATACAGTGTCATGGTCGTAAGCGCTCTGGCAAGATGAAAGCCCCATACATAATGTGGCATTCCTATTTCTATATGGCATGTGAAATGTCATTATTTTATTTAAAATTTTAAATAAAACAATCAAACTTTCATAAAAAAATACATATGGTAAAATACTTGGCCTTTTCTCTGAAAAATATTACAATAATATTTATATAGAGCTCTTATATTATCTTGGCATCTCCCTCGCGCTTATATATGCCTATTAGTTCAAAGAAAATTTTTTAAATTCATAAAGTTGAAAATTAATTGTGTACAGTGAATGATTTTAAAGTTGTCTAAAAACTTTAAAAGTTTTCATAGACAACCCTGTGACTGGAAGTTTTCATATTTATAGTTTCACCCCTACAGAATGCATCTTTGATTTATTGGGCTATACAACTCCGATTTGGTCACTGTTTTGGGTTGTAAAACCACCAAAACAATATAGATAAGATGGGAGACAACCTATTAAAGTAATTGCACTCATTTGAGCTTTGGTTTCAAAATAAACCATGCCCGGTAGGTGAACTTTATTGAAACTAGTCTAAATTAGAGCTTAGATAAGTACAACACAATGATTTTTTTTGCCACTGAAAAGCTATTAGATATCAATAACAAGCCCATAGGACCCCACTTTATTGATAAAATGCTAGACTAGGCCCATAGAGTGCAATCCAATAGCTTGCTAAGCTAAAACAATAAAAAACTCACACACTTTGGACTTGGGCCAAATTGATTGACCTTAGGGCTTTCAAAAAATATCCTTATTGGCCTTCAATCCAACATGCCCCAGACTTGTTGTAGGGTTGATTGTTTTCCCAAAACAACCCCAAAGGAGGCCAAACACAGAAGCTCCCTAGGCTAGGGTTTTGAGGCTTTTGCTCCATGGTTTTGTAGGCTTTAAGCCCACGGCCTTCGGGCTTTAGCCCCCCAACCCCAGTGCAACCCATCACATGGCATTAACCATGCTTTGGGCCAGCCACATGGGCAAGTAGAGCCCTAGGCCCATGGATGCAAAATCCCAAGGAGCCCCAGCGAGGTTGGTGCAAACCCTTTGTGCTTCACCCTTAAGCTCCCTTAATGGCATCTAAAAACCCTAGCCACCTCCATGTTGATATCCTTCATGTAGCCACCATGTGATATGCATCTTGATCTTCACATTCTTACATCAATAATTATACAATTACAAAAATAAAATACAAACTTCTTTGTACAAGAACACAAAAACCTAAAACTAAAAAAACATGAAAAAAAATATATAATAACAAAGGTCAATTGAATGGCATAAGGGCCACTCCTTAATAATTACATACAATTAAAAACAAATACAAAGAAAACTCTATGAAGCCAAGTATTCACCCATACATTATAATACAAATTATTACATACAGTTTATCACATGAAATCATACAAAATTTCTTAGAAAAATTAACACCACATCATGTAACATGTCATTAAAGCACAAAAATAAGATTTGAATGAATACCTTATTCGCTCTTTAGTGGAGGAAACCTAGCTCTAATACCAATTTTGGAACCCGCACTCAAACTTGATCAAATCAACGCAGTGAAAATATCTTTGGGGCTAATTAAATTATATTCTTTTAAAGCTCTATCTATTGAGCAACAAGTTTACATAAATGTCTTTCATGAGATACCAATTATTGGAGTTGGATGTAATTACTATTTTATCCCTCCAGTTACATCTTGATACCTTAATATCAGTTTTACACCATTTAAGTGATTTAAGATTTATTCAAATAAAACTTAATTTAATGAATAACTTTTCATTAAACACTTGGCCAAAATTCTATCACTTAAAACCTTGTAAAACCATCAAGTTGGTATTCTGTAATCCCTTAAGAGTCATGAATTCTGAATCTATGGTATAATGTCTCCTAATATGCCAAATCTTATAATCCCAACTAGCCAAGGTATTGACCTTTATTTAGATCTCACTTTTTATTATAGCCCACATACTAGAGGTACACTTCCCACTCAGGATTAAGATATGAATGACTTTAGTGGTCAATTGTTGAAATTTGCATTTGGTCACAAAATTTCCACCAAATGATATAATTCAACGTGATCATATTCAATGCATTCATAATGCACAAATGTCTTGGTCGTGAAGTCTCCATTTTCAGTAGTAAGAAACTTACCATTTTCTCATTGAAGACAAGCCACATAATAACCTTGTCCAGACAAAGTGTCTAGCTAATGTTTATAAGTTGTGAACTAGTTTTGAGCTATGATAAAATTATACGTCTCATACACATAGAATTTTATGACATATAATTTTATCAATAGATAAGCTCAGAAGCCTTTAGTCGTTGATACAATCATATTTTTAGGTAAAATAAATAATAACAACTTTATTTATTAATGATGTTTTTACAAATTTACAAAAAAAAAATCCATCACTCTTAGGGCACATATCTAACAACCTTGACATTGTTCTCCAAGCCCTTTTAGAACGTGGGGGAACACAGGACGAGTCATAAAGACAAGCCGCAGAGATCTTGAAGTCGCCACCTAGGTAACTAACCATGGAAAAAAGTTTCGATGACGGCAGTTGATCCCTTACTTCTAGACCTAACTATCCATCATCCCTTTAGAGTCAGGTTCAAGAATTGCCTGACTAAAATCTCGCCTCTACTAGGGATTTATCGAGTTTGATGGTTTTAACCGGTCAATTGTCGCCTATCTTGACCCGAAGTTCATTTTTATGAACACAACCTTTTGTATCTTGTTTATTACATGTTGGGCGAGATAGTTTATATCCATTCATAGAAAAAAGAGAGGAATGAAGTACAAACAGTTTATATCCATTCATAGAAAAAAGAGAGGAATGAAGTACAAACCATTCAAGGATGGGGTAAACAAGATGAGGATTACAACCATACATCACAAATAAGTAAGATATAAGTACAATAAAATAAAGCTCGAAAAATAAACTTCTATTCATCCTATCAAGCTCAACAGGCCTACCATTGGAAGACGTATCTACCATCAATGGTGGCTCCATCCATCCTCCAATCGCCCTCATGATTACAACTGCTTCAAAGATGGGTTTCCCACCACCCAAAATAGGATTACACTCCCTCAACAGTTCACATTATCATCCTCCAAAATGGGTATCACCATCAAAGTGAGTGACACATCCGAAAAAGGATTGTCTCCCAAGTATAGGAGTGTTGAAGCAATAAACCCGATGAGACCGGGGTCGATCCACGAGGAAGGGGATTTTAGCGCTACAAATTATAAGCTAAGCAAATATGATATGAATGATTCAAAGATATAACAAGATAATACCAAAACAATAGATGAGAATAATTAAAATACGCAAGTAAAAAGAATTAACACAATAATAATGAAAGCTAAGGTTAGGGGATCCGCCTTTGATATTTCGAATAAGGATAAACAACCTATTTTAGTTATATGAATTATATTTGCTTCGTTACCAATATTTATACCACTACTTGTAAATGGGTTCAAGCATCCAATGTGCCAATCTCCGTATGTCAACAACAAATCAAGGTTCCCAACTAGATTCGTGTGGGTAAGAAAACACCATACGACATCTGAGAAGGATCCAAGCATTTGATGTGCCAAGGATTATCTACAATGGATCAAGACCTCTACTTTACGAGTAGTGTCAAGATTGATTAAGAAAATAAATATAAATCATATAAACAACATAAGATTATGATTATTAAGCACATATTAAGGGTTAGAGAATCCTTACTCTCATATCAAGGGTTTCACCCTTTCACCTTAGCAAGAGAGAAATTAGAAAGACATTATAAGAGAAAGAACACAAATTGCAAAAAAAAGGAAATTCATTAATAACATTAAAACACATGAGAGAAACACAATACAAGATCCCAGCAAAGGCCAAGAAAATGAGAGAGAAGAAAAGAAAATGGGTGCAAGGTGAGCAACAGTTTTTAGGGAACTGAAAAACCGACTTTAAAAGTCATAGAGTACTATATCCGCCACTTGAACTGGAAATAAAATACAAACACACAACTAAAAAAGCACATAAAATAAACTGAAAACAAACTAGAAATGATAACAAAAATCAAAAATAAAAATAAAAATGAAAATATGGCACTAACGAATAAAATTTGATCAATCGTAACAAAAAAAAGGTCAAAAGAGGAATCTCTTCGAAAGTAATTTACCACAGTAAAAAAATATGCCATTGAGGTGGTACTTCTCTTTTTCCTTTATTTGTGAGAATGAAAGAGATTACCATTGTCTGAGTTTGTTTGTCCTTGAGGCATGCATTATTGAGTGTGGATGTTTCTTCCTGCCTTTTTTCAAAATATGGCTTCCAACTCTTAATTTCATTCACCTGTACAAAATCAAGCAATGAAAATTCTTTAGAGGCAATGGGCATTAGTTGCATTCTTGGTTCAAACGAACTAATTAACCTAATTTCTGAAGGACTTAAAATATTCTCATTTTGAATATAATCTTCCACATTAGCTTCCTCATTTTTATTATGCTTGAAAAATTCATTAATGCCAACATTTTTTTTAAGTTCCTTTGCATGATGACATGAGAGCATAAGTGAGGATTCGGTCTTTTCCTTGTTAGGTGTAGGTTTAGTAACCTCTCCTTTACCTTTCGAGATTGATTCATCATCTTTCTCATAAGGGTTAAGAATATGTTCAACCTTACCATCGTGAAGAGTACTTATCGAATCTTCATCTAGATGTTGGCCACTTGGATTACTCGCATGTGGATTGATGGAGTTTGGCTCTAGTTGAGATGGAAACTCACCTTTCTCATGAGTACTAAGTGCAAATGCAAGTTTTTCAAGAACATCATTCAAGTTCGCCATAGTCTGAGTAGTTTGACTATTAAAAGCCTCTTGCTTTGCAATAAATGAATTCAATATTTCTTCAAGATCCTCATAAGATGCATGATCATGAGATTTTTGAAAATTTTGATATGATTGAAGGGAAGGTTGGTAAGATTGTGCATGATTATCATTCCTCCAATCAAAATTCAAGTGATTTTTCCATCCAAAATTATGTTTGTAAGGATTAGGATTTGACCTTTGAAAAGTGTCGAAAACATTGGTTTGTTCATGGAGACTTTTCCTAAAGGTAGGCACAATTGGGCAATCATCCATAGGATGACACTAGAATTACAAGTGTGACAAACAATTTCTTGCATAGACCACATTTCTAAGTCCTCGACTTTTCTAGCTAGGGATGCAAATTTAGCATGATGATCATGATTCTCCCTAATGTTATAAATGCCTGTACTAGATGTTCTTGGTACCTTATAGGTGCCAACATTGTTTCGATTATGGACATTTTTTGCTAGTAAGTCTAGGTAATCTATAGCTTCATCAGGGTCTTTGTTTTCAAATTGTCCATTACACATTAAATCTACCATGTGCCTAGCTTGATGTGTTAGACCTTTATAGAAAATTAAAACTAGTCTCCATGTTTCCAAACCATGGTGAGGACAAGTATTGAGCAATGCTTTATACCTATCCCAACATTGGTAAAAGGTCTCTCCTTGTTTTTGAGTGAAATTGATGATTTGCCCTTTGAGAGAATTTGTTCTATAGGGAGGAAAGAATTTTTTAAGAAATTGTTGTTGCATTTCATCCCAACAGCTAATGGATCCTGACCTAAGATTTTGTGGCCATGTTTTAGCTTTATATTTTAAAGAAAAAGGAAAAAGCTTTAATGTAAAGATATTTATGCTACAATTTAGATCACTATAGGTATTGCAAAACTCTTCAAATTCTCTCAAGTGTAAAAATGGGTTTTCAACATCTAAGTCATGAAAGTGGGTAAGAATTGAATGAAATCTGATTCATGGTCGAAATATTTTGCATCACGAGGAAAGATTATGCATGATTGTGCACAAGTTTTTCTAAGATTTACGGAGTCCATTAATGTTCTTGGTTGGGTTTGAGCATGTTTTTCAAAGAAGATGAGTGGCACCTAACAATTCTACCAACTAAAGCAAAAAGAAAGAAAAGATGAACATATGCAAGAAAGAGAAAAGAAAAGAGAAGAAAAGATGAATACACAAGAAATTAAGATCTAAGATGAGAAAAGAGAACACTTACAATTTTGCACGCCAATTTTTACCTTCCCTGGCAACGGCACCAAAAACTTGACACATCCAAAAAAGGATTGTCTCCCAAGTATAGGAGTGTCGAAGCAATAAACCCGGTGAGACCCGAGTCGATCCACGAAGAAGGGGATTTTAGTGCTACAAATTATAAGCTAAGCAAATATGATATGAATGATTCAAAGATATAACAAGATAATATCAACAATAGATAAGAATAATTAAAATACGCAAGTAAAAGGAATTAATACAATAATAATGAAAGCTAAGGTTAGGGGATTCGCCTTTGATATTTCGAATAAGGATAAACAATCCATTTTAGTTATATGAATTATATTTACTTCGTTATCAATATTTATACCACTACTTGTAAATGGGTTCAAGCATCCAATGTGCCAATCTCCATATGTCGACAACAAATCAAGGTTCCTAGCTAGATTCGTGTCGGTAAGGAAAAACCATACGACATCTGGGAAGGATCCAAGCATTTGATGTGCCAAGGATTGTCTACAATGGATCAAGACCTCCACTTTACGAGTGGTGTCAAGATTGATTAAGAAAGTAAATATAAATCATATAAAAAATACATAACTATGATTATTAAGCACATATTAAAGGGTTAGAGAATCCTTACTCTCATATCAAGGGTTTCACTCTTTCACCTTAGCAAGAGAGAAATTAGAAAGACATTATAAGAGAAAGAACATAAATTGCAAGAAAAAGGAAATTCATTAATAACATTAAAACACAAGAGAGGAACACAATACAAGATCCCAGCAAAGGCCAAGATATTCCAGCCAAGGCTAAGATGCCTCAATGAGTCACAAGGCACCTTTATTTATAGATACATTCAGGGGCAAATTTGTCAAATTATAAAGGAATAGTTGTCAAATGTTTGGTGAACTAATTTTGACCATTGGGATCATTAGGCGTACCACTTTGACCACCGATTTTGACATTGAAACTTCATGAAAGTTGTAGATATTGCTCTCAACTTTCTAGAACATATTGATTTGCACAATTCAGATATGTATTTTGAGAGATATGATCCAAATACTGAGGCCTGGTCAGACTGGGTCGAGACTGTAGATGGGTTCATTTCAAGCCCAATTTTGGTCCACTAAGAGCCCGAATTTGATAATACTTGTGCCATGCAATCTTGTAGATAATTGAATCAGTTTTCCAAAACATTAAGATTTGCACCATTCTGATCTATAAATAGAAAGTTATGCGCATTTTACCGAACCTACATCAAAACCGAAATTAAGAGAAAGTTAATTCAATGGATGTAAAGACTACAAATATGCTTAGGTTGAGAAATTTAATGACACTATTAATGCAATATGATGAATTAAACTCTCATTAAGCATACATATTTAAGTGTTCATCAGTGAACCTACCCGATTCAACCAACATCATATCATCTGAACAATATAGATTCAAAAATGAAGCAACCGTAGAAATGACAATAAAGTAAATGTGAATATAAATAGGAGAACATGAACATGAAATAGTAAATGAACGTCACTCATGAATTTGGTGACATCACTTTTTATACGGTCAAAGAAATTAGGACTTTCATTTATGAACTAAATGATGCCTTCTGTACTTCATTGTACTGAAATAACATATCCACCTATAGCCTAGAAAACGTCTGAAATGGAATGAACAATATTCATGTAGAGAATTGGACAACTGTTCATGATTTAAATGGTATACAAAACGGGACAATCATCCATCATATGGATGGAATCCATGATAATTATAGCAAAAATGAAGTAAAACACGATGAAAGTAAATGGCAATAAATAAAAGAGCATGAAAGTAAAGAATATAAATAAATGAGCAATAATAAAAGGGAAGGCAAATAAAGTAAACAATCAAAATAAGTACGAAATAGGGGTGATAAAAGTAAAATGTGATAAAAATAAGGGCACAAAGTTAAAGGACATGCATATTAGAGTGGTAGTTTCATATCAAGTGGTGTTGATCCACCACCACTCATCTGTATTCACTTAATCTTCATGTTACGCACAAACAAGGATGAATATAAAATCACAATATAGAGTAGTAAAAAAAGGACACAATAATGACTAAAGTGAGGGGAAATATGGTGATTTGCCCTCAAACTTTAACAAATACTGCGAAGTGGCATTTAGTTGTTTGAAATTGGTTGAAAATATGGTTGTGTATGTGAAATTATGGAAGAAATGGGTTGGAAAATGGGGTGATATATGAAAAATACTGAAAGAAATAGGTTAAAATGGGTTGGAAGAATTTTTTCCAGGCTCTGCATGATAATCGAGATGAATCATAGCTGATGTGAAAAATTAGAAATCGGTCGAATTTATAGAAATCTAAGGGGTAGGTGCGCATGTGTAGCACAAGCGCGTGCATCTCCTCCCTGCATCTTTCAGACACATAAAATCTTTCAAGCACAGATTGATTTTCCTGCACACTCAGAGGATTTTTTTAGGGGCAGCACAACTTGCTACATATGCGGTGTAATTTTTCAAGAGTGAATTGCTTCTTTCAGGTGTGGCTTCATTCATAAACGTGCAGAGGAATTTCTTTCAGGCACTGCCTGACTTGTTGCACTCATAGACAAACTACTACACGCGTAGCCCAATTCCTTCACGCGTGGGCATTCCGGTTTTGGCCTTTTTTTGCTGTAATTAGGCCTTTTTCTATATAATTGGATTATTTTCTATATAATTAGGCTTTCTTTGTGTGATTGGGCTTTGTGTTTTGGGTTTTTTTAATGTCTTTTCAAGCCAACGTTCCACTTCAGCCAGTATTTTTGGGTAATCACCATTGGGCTTAAACCATAAGGATAAATTCATGCTTACAATATCCCTATTAATTCGGCATGCATCCCTCTTAGGGTTAACATTGAAATTAAAACAATTAAACAAATAAACAACAACTAAAGAAACGAAGATTTGAGGTTGCCCTTAGAAAAGCTACTTAACTCCTGATTTCACAAGAGCGATGCCTTTCCTTCAAAAATATTTGAAACTCCAAAGAACACTTACTAAGAAAGATTGATATTGGTTATCGTGGGTGAAAAGCCTCAAAAAGAAGCTTCCAAAAGGCTCCCCAATTAGGGTTTGTGAAAGATTGTTTAGCATTCTTTTTTTTCTCTCTTTTCTCTCTTTCTCAGTTTTTCATCGATTTTTTGCTGATTTCTAGCTAATTTTCCAGAAATTATGCTAGGTTCTATTGATAGTCTCTTTGGTGGGATGGAAAAATGGTTTTTCAGCAATGTGGGACTATGGACATAGACGTCACATCCACAGGCATACACCAGCCACACAAATGTAAACCCTAGCATGAGCAATGCTTTTATCTTGCCAGAGCATTTATGACCACGACAATGTATCAAGGTCTTATCAACCTAAGGGAACACAAATCAAGCCATAAAGGGAAGGTTGGAGAATGAAATGGAGTTGCCACCCATGTTTTACTCGTGTGAAAATAGTGAGTGACAGCAGTTTGATTTCTCATTTCTGGACCTAAACTACCTTCACCCCTTCAGAGATGGGTTCGAGAAGTTTACGTACAAGATTCTACTCGCTTGGATGTCAACTTGGCCTCCACTCCGATTTACTGAGTCCATAGTTTTTGTTATATTAATGTTTACTCCAATTGATCCTAATTCATTTTAACACACAATTGATTTTTTCTTGCTTAGCATGCGAGGTGTGAACATGTTATATATCCAATGAAATAAAGGAGGAGAATAGAGTTACATTTCCTAAAAACATGGGGAATGGGAAAAGTGATTACATCAATTCTTATAAAAATAAAATAAATAAAAGACATGATAGCTACCAATAAATAATGTCAATGAACAATAAGTGAAGCACAAATACACTTAAATAAATCATAGCACAAACATCAATAAAGCAAATAATTGTTTGTAAATTAAAATATAAACAAACAAGGTGGAACCTAATTAAGCAATAAATCCCTCACCATCAACTATGAGTCTATTCACTATTTATTTGAGCTTCAATTCACAAAACACAAGAATAAGTAATGTAGAAGAAGAGATCATGTCATTAATATAGTTAACATATATGAACTGAAAAGAATAAGCACAAAACATGTATAGCAAACATACCAATAAAGAACATGGCAAAAAGCACATAGTCAGAGTATGCATAACATCCAAAAGCGAGATTTGGTAAAAGCTATAGCCCTTCATTAACAATTATGAGTCCCTCCATTACTCATCAACTCTCTCGATTCAAGAAAAGAAGAAAAATAGAAAAGAGACATGCTTTTATCACAAAACAAATCATGACATGATCAACCAAAGAAAATAAATAAAGCATGCATATTTAGGAATTATGCCTAAGTCATGTTTCTAGATTCAAGCATGAACAAAGCATGGCATCTCATATTCTTAATCACATTCTAGCATAATCAAAAGAAGAAAGAAGAAAGTAGAAAAAGAATTGATAGGTGTCTATTTATGCATCATTTTCATATCAATTCATCTATGTTTCTTTGCTATAATCCTTGGTATTTTTATGTTTTTGTGTGGTTTTATGTTTGTAGGAGTTTTGGAGGAACTTGCATCAAAGTGAAGTAAACCCTTCATTTTCACCTCTGCTAGTCAACCATCTTTTCAGATTTAATTGTATTAATATACAATGAACCGAATAACATATTATATACCGTTGGAAAGCTCTCGAAGTCTATTTTCTAGAGAAATTTACGGTTCATAAATCCATTCAGTGTACCGAAAGTTATAATCAAAACAGTGTGAGAAGTATAGAAATGTAATTCCACAAGTCACGGTAGCATGTATAATACAGGACACTGTAGCAGGTTACTGTAGCAGAGTATATAAACACATTTTAAGGTTTTATTTGAATAACTTAAAGAGGGGAGAACGTGCAGGAGGCTGCATCTTTGGATTTCTCTCATCTCTTAGAGTTCTTGAAGGAGATTGAAGGCTTGGAAAGAGGAAGAACTACAAATCCTAAAGAGATTTCATCAAATTTGCTAAGTTTTTCCCTTTCCCTTTCATTTTCTGGAATGTCTCCATATTGTATTGTATTTGTATTCTTCTGAATATGTGTAACTAAATCTGAATTGGTTGAGGGTGATTTCAAAGCCCTGATATGGTTTTTGTAAGTTGATTGTGCAAGAAATTGTTATCCAATTCTCTAATTGAAGTTGCTTGTATTTTCCCATGTTTAATGCTTATGATTACTTGCTGATTGTATTTGGGTGGCCAACTGAATATAATCTGGATATTGTCTATTGCTAGACTAGAAATCTTGATCCGTAATTGTCTGAATTTCTAATCATTAGTAGCAAAATTGTGATCAGAGATTGCAATTGGAGAATATAACCTAAGTTAAATAATCCGAGCTTGTGTGTTTATTGCTTAGATCAACTGTCTTTCTTTTCATAATGCATCCATTGAATTAAATTTAGAGAGCTTGTTCTAGGTTGTTTAATGGATAGAGATTAAATAAAGAGCCTTGTTTTATTTAACAACAAAGTAAGGAAAGATTGGGATAACAGAGCTTATTGTTATCTACGGTTGATAATTTCAATGGTGTAATTGGATGATAATTCTACAATTAATTCGCAAATCCATATCTTGTGGTGGAGAATGATCCCTTAACCAGATTTCTATCATTGATTAATTCCCATTTCAATTAAGTTTGCATTGTGTTATTCATTAATTACCGTCGTATTCAGTTTTTCATCTAGTTAATCAACCAACAAAACCCCCCATTTAGTTAATTGTTGCTGGAAATAACAAATTCAATTAGAATCAATCCTCGTGGGAACGATATCTACTTATCACTTTATTACTTGTGCGACTAGTATACTTGCTAGTTTCGAACGCATCAAGTTTTTGGCGCCGTTGCCGGGGATTGATTTTCTAATCAATTTGTTATTCTGTTTTTACTACTGATTCTTGATTGTTATTTCCTGATTGTTTGTGTTTAGGCTTTTATGTCCGAGGGAGAAGCGGACCAACGACTTAAGTGAATTAAGGAGTTTCTCCAATCCTCGAATTTAAGACTAAATCGGTCAATTTCAACTCCACCTCCAGAATTTGACCTTGCACTATATACTTCCCTCCCATCTTCTTGCAGTTCAATCAACTCTGAATCGGAAGTAATGGTGATGCAAAACAATCAGACTCTTAAGGAGTTAGCGGCTCCAATTATCGATCAACAACCACTGTGCATAAATACCAATCTTGAGGTAGATTTTGAACTTAAATCTGGACTAATTCATCTCTTGCCTACATTTCATGGTTTTGTAGGAAAGAACCCTATCAAATAGCTCAGAGAATTTCATGTGGTATGCTCAAGTATGAAGCCAACTGGCGTGTCTGAGGAGCAAATAAAATTGAGAGCTTTTCCATTCTCATTAGTAGATTCAGCGAAAGATTGGCTATACTATCTACCACTGGGTGCCATCACCACGTGGAATGAGATAAGTAAACTCTTTTTAGAGAAATACTTTCCCATTTCAAAAGCTATAAACATTAGAAAAGACATTTGTGACATTCGACAACACAATGGAAAATCACTTTATGAATATTGGGAGAGATTTAAAAGGTTATGTGCTAGCTGTCCAAACCATCAAATTAGTGATGGACTTCTTATTCAATATTTCTATGAGGGTCTCCTACCAATGGAAAGGAGTATCATTGATGCTGCTAGTGGTGGAGCACTAGTTAATAAAACACCGAAAGTTGCAAGATATTTGATTAGCGACATGGCAGCGAACTCCCAACAATTCAGCAGCCAATTTGAGCCACAACTACTAAGGAGAGTAAATGAGGTAAGTACTCCGAACATTGAACAACAACTTTCTGAGTTTATTTCTCTTCTAAAAAAAATGGCTGTAAGACATATGCAGCAATCTTATGTATGTGGAGTATGTTCTACGATGGAGCATCCAATCGACATGTGTCCAACTTTGCAAGAAGGAGATACAGAACAAGCCAATGCCATGGGTGAATTTCCAGGATAACCATACCAAAGTTACAAGAATCATCAGCCAATCACCCCAAATGCCATACCAAATCGGCCACCAGGTTTCAATCAACCAAGAATGCAGCAACCATTTCAAACGCAACCACAACCAGCTCCACAAAACTCAGGTATGGCTCTCCAGGACATTGTTAAAGCACTTGCTACTAACACAATGCAATTTCAGCAGGAAACTAGGGCAAGTATCCAAATCCTGGAAAATCAAATAGGACAATTGGCTACTAACATGAGCAAATTCAAGAGTCAAAGCTCAGGAAAATTACCTTCTCAGCCGGTGATCAATCCAAGAGAGAATGCTAGTGCTGTAACTTTGAGAAGTAGGAAGCAATTAGAGATTCCACCAAAGAAATCACAAACTGATGAAGGGGATGACACCACTTCCACCATGAATAAAACATCATCTTCTAAGGTAAATCCTAAAACTCATATTCCTTCATATGTTACTCCCCCACCTTTTCCTAGCAGATTTGCAAAATCAAAGAAGGAGGAACAAGAACAGGGAAATCCTGGAAACTTTTCGCAAGATCGAGGTAAATATACCACTTCTGGATGCTATCAATCAAGTACCTCGTTATGCAAAATTTCTCAAGGAGTTATGCACCAACAAGAGAAAGTTGAAAGGAAATGAGAAAGGTAAGTGTGGGGGAAAATGTTTCAGCTGTACTACAAAGAAAAATTCCTCCGAAATGCAAGATCCAGGTACGTTCACCATTCCATGCACCATTGGTAATACCAAGTTTGAAAGAGCTATGTTATTTAGGAGCATTATTAATGTCATGCCATATTCTATTTATGCTTCTTTGAATCTTGGACCCCTTGCGAAAACTGGTATTGTAATTCAACTTGCTGATCGTTCTAATGCATATCCCAAGGGAGTTGTGGAAGATGTGCTTGTGCAGGTGAATCAATTGGTATTTTCCAGCAGACTTTTATGTTCTTGAAATGGAGGATGAGACATCTCCCAATCCAACACCGATTCTTTTAGGGAGGCCATTCTTGAAAACTGCCCGAACCAAGATTGATGTTCATGATGGCACTCTCACCATGGAGTTTGATGGCGAGGTGATTCGTTTCAATATTTTTGAGGCAATGAGGTCCCTAGTGACTTACATTCTGTTTTTGCAGTGACGTTATTGATTCTTTGCCACAACAATGTTTTGAGTTAACTCGCAAGGATGGATTGGAAATGGCTATTAGTGAGCACATTGACACATCCGAAAAAGGATTGTCTCCCAAGTATAGGAGTGTCAAAGTAATAAAACCCGGTGAGACCGAGGTCGATCCACGAGGAAGGGGATTTTAGCGTTACAAATTATAAGATAAGCAAATATGATATGAATAATTCAAAGAAATGACAAGATAATATCAATAAATATGTAAGATGGTAGGCGGTATTACCGACCATTCAAATATAAAACAAAAAGCAAGAGGAGGTAAAACCATCCATGGAAATAGGTGGTATAACCAACCATAGTAAATTAAAGAACAATTTCATAAGTTGGTAGAACCTACCATAGTAAATAAAACAAAAAGTTCATAATCAATAGAATAATTAAAATACAAGAGAATTAACACAATAACAATGAAGGCTAAGGTTAGGGGATCCGCCCTTGATATTTCGAATAAGGATAATTAACCCATTTTAGTTATATGAATTATATTTGTTTCATTACCAATATTTATACCACTTCTTGTAAATGGGTTCAAGCATCCAATGTGCCAATCATCATATGTCTACAACAAATCAAGGTTCCTAACTAGATTCGTGTCGGTAAGGAAGAACCATACATCATCTAGAAAGGATCCAAGCATTTGATGTGCCAAGGATTGTCGACAATGGATCAAGACCTCCACTTTACGAGTGGTGTCAAGATTGATTAAGAAATTAAATATAAATCATATTGAATAAACATTATAAGATTAAGATTATTAAGCACATATTAAGGGTTAGAGAATCCTTATTCTCATATCAAGGGTTTCACCCTTTCACCTTAGCAAAAGAGAAATTAGAAGAACATTATAATAGAAAGAAAATAAAATGCAAGAAAAAGGAAATTCATTAATAACATAAACACACAAAACACAATACAAGATCCTAGCCAAAGCCAAAATGTTCCAGCCAAGGCCAAGATGCCCTAATGGGTCACAAGGCACCTCTATTTATAGATACATCCAGGGGCAAACTTGTCAAATTACAAGGGCATAATTGTCAAATATTAGTTGTAAATATCTTTGACAATTGGGATCATTAGGCACCGACTTTGACCATCATTTTTGACATTGAAATGTTGAGAATTTTAATCACATGTCTTTAGGAAAGTTGTAGATATTTCTCTCAGCTTTCTAGAACATATTGATTTGCAAAATTTAGATACGTATTTTGACAGATCGGTCTAAATACTGAGGCCTGGTCAGACTGGACTGAGACTGTAGATGGGTTCATTTCAAGCCCAATTTTGGTCCATTAAGAGCCCGAATTTGATGGTACTTGTGAAATGAAATCTTGTAGACAATTGAATCAGCTTTCCAAAACATTAAGAATTGCACCATTCTGATCCATAAATAGAGAGTTATGCCCATTTTACCGAACCTGTAACAAAACCAAAATTAAGAGAAATTAATTCCAAAGATGCAAATGCTACAAATATGCTTAAGTTGAGGAATTTAATGACACTATTAATGCAATATGATGAACTAAACTCTTATTAAACATGCATATTTAAGTGTTCATCACACCCCCAACTAGCTTATTGCTAGTCCCTAGCAATTAAAGCGTTATTATTTAGAAGTGATTTATAGAATTTTACATCCAAGGTGGTCATTATTGCACTCTCCTTGATTTTATCCAAATAAACAAACTATCAACCAATTATTATTATTATTATTTTTTATGACTCATGTACCCTTCGGTCAAGATATCTATAAACCTTCTTTTTGTGCTTAGTTAACACATGACTATGGGGCTTATTAGAAAGAAGCCATATCAGTTCTAATATTTGTTAAGGCAAACAACCTTAGGTAAGGGGCATTTATTCATTATATATATATATATTTTTTTTTTTCTCTTTTTTTTTTTAAGGAATGCATCTTTAACCCATGTAGCGAGCTTTAGGCTAATGACTCCCAGACCAGTTGGCCTTAGGGCATTAGGTGTTAAGACACCCCTTCGAGCTTAACGACTCGGGTTGTCAATACTTTATTTTTGCTTAGAAACTTGTGGATAGTGCAATGTTCAATCCCATTAAGCTTTCTCCTTAATCCTTGTAGTGAGCTTTGGGCCAATAGCTCCCAAACCAGTTGGTCTTAGGGTATTAGGTGTTGAGGCACCCCTCGGGCTTAATTGCTCGAATTAAGGAGGCTACGAGGCCAAACTTATCCACAATTGCTCTCTTTTTTTTCACTTTTTTTTCACTTTTTTTCACTTTTTTTTTTTTTAACTTTCCTCTTCCTTTGTGTTGTTATCCTAAACAAAACAAAAGAACTCAATATTACAACATTTCATTTTGCCATCCACAATCATGCATCAAGGTATGTGTGTGTGTGCAAAGAAAGGTTCATGAATACTTGCTTAATGAGTACATAAGCACACAATTTTTAAATGATAAGGTTGTGAGAGCTCATAGATTTGAATAATTCAAAGTGAAATGAATAAGACCTCCTTGTTATAAAATTTAAAAATCAAGACTAAATAATATCAAGTTAGCTAAAATGAGTTTACAAGATCAAAATAAAATGACAAATTGGTTAGAATGGGTTTCAAGAGTTCAAACTGGTCCTTCTTACTCTGCCATTCCTGACCCAGAATGCGTCTCAAGAGGATTTGAACTCCTTACGCCACACTCTAAATCTATGTCTACTATCCTTCCCCCCCAACCAAATGAAACATTGTCCTCAATGTTTAAATGTAGAGAGATAAAGTATAGGGGACATTACCTGAAGCTTCTGTTATTCAAGAGAGATGACCTGAAAGACTCATAAAATAAAATGCTAAAAATAAAATAAAAGATAAGAAACTTAAAAATTGATGGCACACATGTATAGGTAGTTGTGACTGTGGCTCACATCTTCCTCTGGTTTTACGTCCAGAAACAGCTTAAACACCTTCTATGAGTTGGGGATATGCTTCCCATCCAGTTTTCTTATAAACTGGCAAACAGGGTCGTTTTGAGTCAGATTCCCAAGACTATGAAGAAAATAAGAGAGAAGAAAAGAAAATGGATGCAAGGTGATCAACAGTTTTTAAGGAACTAAAAAACCGACTTTAAAAGTCATGGAGTACCGTATCCGCCGCTTGACCGGGAAACAAAATGCAAACACAGAAATAAAATAAAAGCACATAAATAAAATATGAACAAACTAGAAATGATAGCAAAAATCAAGAATAAAAATGAAAATATGGCACAAATGGATAAAATTTGGTTAATCGTGAAAAAAGGCCAAAAGATGAATCTCTTCGAAAGTAATTTACCACGGTCAAAAATGTGCCATTGAGGTGGTACCTCTCTTTTTCCTTTATTTGTGAGAATGAAAGAGATTACCACTATCTGAGTTTGTTTGTCCTTAAAGCATGCATTATTGAGTGTGGATGTTTGTTCCTCCTTTTTTTCGAACCATGGCTCCCAACTCTTAATCTCCTTCACCTGTACAAAATCAAGCAATGAAAATTCTTTAGAAGCAATGGGCACTAGTTGCATACTTGTTTCAAAAGAACTAGGTAACCCGATTTCCGAAGGAGTTGAAAAATTCTCATTTTGGATATAGTCTTCCACGTTAGTTTTTGTCCTATTAGCTTCCTCATTTTCATCATGCTCGAAAAATTCATTAATATCAAAATTTTGGTTAAATTCCTTTGCATGATGCATAAGTGAGGATTCGGTCTTTTCTTTGTTAAGTGTAAGTTGATTAACCTCTTCCTTACCCTTTAGGATTGATTCATCATCTTTCTCATAAGGGTTAGGAATATGCTTTTGATCAACCTTACCATCATGAAGAGAACTTACCGAATCTTCGAGAAGAGCACTTACCGAATCTTCATCTAGATGTTGGCTACTTGGATTACTCCCATGTGGATTGATGAGGTTTGGCTCGAGTTGAGATGGAAACACACCTTTCTCATGAGTACTAAATGCAAATGCAAGTTTTTCAAGAGCATCATTCAAGTTTACCATAGTTTGAGCAACTTGACTATTAAAAGCCTCTTGCTTTGCAATGAATGAATTCCATGTTTCTTCAAGATCCTTATAAGATGCATGATCATCAGCTTTTTGAAAATTTTGACATGAATGAAAGGAAGGTTGGTAAGATTGTGCATTATTATCATTCCTCCAATCAAAATTCAAGTGATTTTTCTATCCAAAATTTTGTGAGTAAGGATTATGATTTGACCTTTGGAAAGTGTTTAAAACATTGGTTTGGTCATGGAGACTTTTTCTAAAGGTAGGCACCTTTGGGCAATCATCCGTTGGATGATCACTAGAATTACAAGTGTGACAAACAATTTCTTGCATAGACCACATTTCTGAATCCTCGATTTTTCTAGCTAGGGATGTAAATTTAGCATGAAGATCATGATTCTCCCTAAAGTTATAAATACCTCTACTAGATGTTCTTGGCACCTTATAGGTGTCAACATTATTCCAATTTTGGGCATTTTTCGCTAGTAAGTCTATGAAATCCATGGCTTCATCTGGGTATTTATCTTCAAATTGTCCATCACACAATAATTCTATCATTTGCCTAGCTTGATGTGTAAGACCTTCATAGAAAATTAAAACTAGTTCCCATGTTTTCAAACCATGATGAGGACAAGTATTAATCAATGCTTTATACCTATCCCAACATTGGTAAAAGTTCTCTCCTTGTTTTTGAGTGAAATTGATGATTTGCTTTTTGAGAGAATTTGTTCTATAGGGAGGAAAGAATTTTTTAAGAAATTGTTGTTACATTTCATCCCATGAGCTAATGGATCCCGACCTAAGATTTTGTAG
>SNVD02009155.1:0-35308 GCA_013180625.2 Boswellia sacra | reverse complement strand
TAGCCGTATCTGTCATCCCAACCCATGTACAGAATGGAAACACCAAACGGACGACGGCCACCAAATTGAGTATAGCCTTGCTTAATATCGCACAACCACTTGACGAGCTTCTCACAGGGAATACTGACACCGTTGGATAGAAGATACCTTTGAGCCATCAGTCGAAGCTCATTAGTGAGTACGTTAGCGTCAGAAGTGATACCCGCCACGCTGCAAGCCATGTCATTATGTAGTTTATATATCTTCTCATTCAATGTGACATCATCTAATAGTTTATTTGTGTTCCTGCGCTCGGCTGCTAGAACAATACCATCAGTAGCCAAGATGCCAAGGCAAGTCCCGGCGTGACCAATAGCCTCCATGGCATACTCTACCTGATAAAGTCTGCCCTCGGGCGAGAATATGGTGGTTCTTGAATCATATCTGCGTGCCATTCTGAGATGATATCACGGCAAATAATTGGACAAAGTCTTGTTGATTAGAGACTTCAAATATGATATAAAGTTAAGGTAATCATACGAATGTTTGCATCTTAGATTCAGCCTTTTGATGATAGTTATTATGGAATTGGGTAATATTTCCTTTGAAAACTGTCTTGCGCGCGACCGGCTCTCTCACTAAGCCACGCGTTTGAAATTTCTGCACCACGCATGCCTCAATCTGCTACTGGGCTCGTACATTTTTTCTGCTAAGAACTTGCATCAGGATGCGTTTGATGGCTTCTCGCGTTCATCGCAAGCCCGCCATTTGTCGCGCCTCATCATTCCATTCTAATCTCAAAAGATAGAGTCAGTTATTCGAATGACCGTCGTCACAAGTGTTTTCTTATGTGTCTTTCCTGCCTGTCAGAACTCCTCCAAGTCCTCACTTCATTGGATTACACGTGCAAAGGTCAATTGACTGACGATCTCCAGTGAGCCAAACGGTAATCTGAGAAATCGAACGCATCGACTTCTGTCAGATAGTCAAGATCTAGAACCCTCAGGATATCTGCACTATGTATGCCAACTGATACTTTTCAACAAACCAAGGAAGTATTTTCTTAAGGGTGGCATGCAAATGACACAAGCAAAACCATCATCTATCGCGCGGATTCCAGGTACACGCGCGAAATACTGAAACCCCAAGTATCGGTAAACAAAAGAGAAATCGAATTTTATGATATAACTACATAACTCTTTGAAACGAAGGATCTCTTTCTAGACTTCGCACTCGAGCAAGATTTTTGGCAATATATTTCCTCTCGCGTTAGAAGACCAAATGATCTCCGACTCCAGCGATGAAGAGGAAGTATCATCCTCCAGGGGCAGACAACAATCGGGAAGGTCCAAACGCATCAGACTCAACAGCGACAACTCAAACTCCCCTGAACCAACCAAAGATCAGCATGTGGTGGAGCTTTATGAAAACGATGGAGGGGAAAGCTCAGACGAGCTTACTATTGTAACCAGTAAAAAGCCTGATGTTACTAGAATCGTCCCTGACGCGGACATTGATGAGGAATTTGCCGATGATGACGAAGATGATCTCGATGAAGCCGATCGCGAAGATGAAGCTATCATCGAGGAACTCTATGATGATGATTACGATCAAAAGCCTCGAACTTCAGCAGTCCAGAAACGTGTATCAAGTTTGCGCGATAGTGTTGCCGACTTCTTCCAAACTGCAAGTGAGGTAGATCTTGAATCTATTCCAGGAGTGAGTAAGAAAAAAGTGGAGCAGCTGCTCAAGTTGCGTCCCATCAAAGGATGGATCGATCTGAATGAGAAAATCCAAAATCATGCAAGTGCTGGTATAAATGAGGATATAGTTATCAATGCCGTCAAAACAATCAGGAGTCGAACCGCTGTTGAGAAACTCATGAACGATTGCATGAGACTTACCAACGACATAGTCCAACTTGTCGACCGCCTGCCTCAAGCACAACAACCAAAATGTATTCCAGAAAATATGAAGTTAGCGCCATATCAGCTCATTGGTCTCAATTGGCTAGTGCTCATGCACAACAAGGGTATCAACGCGATTCTAGCGGATGAAATGGGCCTAGGTAAGACAATACAAGTGATATCTTTCCTAGCTTATCTCAGAGAGCGGATGCACATGCATAGGCACTTCCTGATAATTGTGCCTGCGTCAACTTTAGACAATTGGGAACGCGAATTCGATATTTGGTGCCCAGAAATCAGACTCCTTCAATACTACGGCAATCAGATGCAGCGGGCCGCAATTAGACACTATGTAGCCAAAAATCCGCAAGATATTGATGTCATTATCACAACCTATAACGTGGCACAGAATGCAGAAGATAGAAAATTGTTTAAGAAACTCAGATTTGAATACATCATTTTTGACGAGGCACACATGCTCAAGAATATGAAATCTAGCAGATATCAGAGTTTAATCAAAATTAAGGCAAAGCGGAGAATACTCCTCACTGGAACTCCTCTCCAAAACAATCTGGTTGAGCTGATGTCTCTATTGGTTTTTACAATGCCACGCATGTTCATGCCGAAAATCTCTCACGTCGAAGCTCTGTTTGCAACTGCATCTCGAGAAGAAGGTGGTCGAACTCAGTTTGAGAGACAAAGAATCGAGGAAGCGAAAAAGATAATGCGACCGTTTGTCCTCCGTAGACTCAAGGTAGATGTTTTAAAAGACTTACCAAAGAAGCGTGAAGAGGTAATACGAGTCCCTCTCGTTGAAGAGCAGTCGAAATTATACCAGCAACTTGTTGAATCGATAAAACGCGAAATCACAGATAATAAGAAAGAAATCCTCGACGATGATAGTTCGTTTGCAACAGAGTCGGCTGGAGACATTAGAAAAGGAGCTGGGATGCTCATGGCGATGCGGAAGTTGGCTAATCATCCGTTGCTGATGTCGAATTTGTATACCAAGGAAAAACTAAAAAATATGGCAGCTCTGATGCTTAAGGAGCCGACTCATCGAGATGCAAACGTAGACTTGATCTTCGAGGATATGTCTGTGATGCACGATTTCGAACTACATAAGCTTTGTACGACTTACAAATCAATTGAGAAATTCAAATTAGAAGATAGGTTCATTCTGAATTCAGGGAAATTCAAATTTCTCGACCAGTTGCTCCATGATCTCAAGAAAGCCCGCGAGCGGTGTCTGCTTTTCAGCCAATTCACGATGATGTTGGATATCATAGAAGATTACCTCAAAATCAGAGGCTATAGCTTCATACGGCTGGACGGCGCGACAAAAGTGAGTGACCGTATCAATCTCATAGATGAGTTCAATGACAACGAAGATATCGTCGTATTCTTATTGTCAACCAAAGCTGGAGGACTAGGTATAAATTTGACTGCAGCAAGCACAGTTGTTATGCATGATATTGATTTTAATCCATACAACGACAAACAAGCGGAAGATCGTAGTCATCGTATGGGCCAGACGAGAGACGTCAAGGTCTACAAATTGATTGGCAAAAATACAGTAGAAGAGGGGATGTTGAATGTTGCAACTGAAAAACTCAAGCTCGGACAGGATATGTGTGAGCTCAATAAGAAGTCTGACAGTTCAGTAGACGAGCCATCGACCAAAGACATGCGATCATTACTGCACGCAACACTCAATTTGCGTTCTTGAAAGTTGATTGCTTTTACCTCCGAGCAGTACCTGGAGTAGGCGACGGATCATAAAGTTCTTTATGACCAGTCCGATTTGTCATGAAAACAAAATCCACATCTTGTTACACATTCACCTCATCGATTGATGATTGTTCACACTTAATATGCCAACAAGTAAACTGACATGAAAGCTTGCTTGTGCTTGTCTCATCTCAGATTCGGCTGGTGCGATAATTTTATTCTAAAAATTCAACTAATTCATTTTATACATCTCTCTAAGTTCACACAAACACTTTGGCTAGACCATCAGCGCCAGCGGTTGCGAATTGTGATAAAGTTGGATGAAACGCCACAGCAAATATCCCTTCATCAAATTTCTTCCGGTGTGAGGTAATTTCTTGTATACATGACTTCTCCTCAAATAGCCATAACCTAACACTACAATCATGACTGGCACTGAGCAGGTATTTTCCAGATGGATCACAGGCCAAGCAAGTAACCTCATCCAAATGGGCAACCATTGTTGATTTGCAATTGTTTGTCGTTAGATCCCAAAATTTGATGCTCCTATTACTGTCTGCACTGGCCAAGTAAGGCAATGTTGGATGTATAACTATGGAGTTGATCCTGTGTGAATCATCACATTCAAGTATAGCTGTAGGTTGAGTATTAGATTCTAGACTGTTCAATGAGGTCGATAAGTCGAAGAGTCGAATTTTACCATCGACTGATGAAACCGCTATATCAAATCCATGTGAAACATTGTATAGAGGCATTTTGGCGATGCAGGTTGGGGATGATTCAAGCGCGATAGTTTTGAGGGGGTTGGTATCACGACCGGAAATATTCCAAATTTTCATAGTCATATCAGCACTCACTGAACATAGCAATGGCTCGCCATTCGTCTGTTCGGTCCTAAACTCTGCTACTTCAAGTGACCAGATAACATCTTTATGGCCCTCGAATCTACAAACAAGGAGTGAGGAATCATACTTGTCATATTGATCGGCGGTTGTGGGATCCTGAATTATTTTCCACATGATTAATTCTCCATTCTGGGCACCCGAAAATATGAAGTCTCGATGCGTTGTGATAGAGAGTATCCTTGAGGTATGTCCTCTGTAAGTATACAATGGCTCTATATCGAGTGTTGAACCCTCAAGCGTGCTGATAGCATTAATCGAGGGTGGTAGACTAGGTTGTCGAGATTTGCTGGTGGCTGAGGCCGGTCTTGATAGATGCCACAATTTGATAGTCTCATCTTCAGATGCCGTTACAATCAATGAATCCTTTTCACTAAATCTGAGAGCTCGCACGCAATCATAGTGCGATTGTAGTCGGTACTTGTTCATCCATTGTCTTTTGGAGCCCTCGTCCGGGGTGGTATCAGACCCGAGGGTCGTTAATGTAGCTAGCTCCCCTATGTCAACAACTTCGCCTTTGGGTGCCGACGGACACCAATTCTTGGAATCCGTTGAAGTAGCAGCGTTCAGAGTCGCACTTGTAGTGTCTGAACCTACAGCACGCCTATTGCCATCTCTTTGTGTTTTGGTCTGGTTATGATCACCAATCATAGGAGTTTGGCTGTTATTGATCAAAACAAGTTTTTGCCTTATCATTGCAGTTGCTTCATCACACTCCTTGTCGAAATATGCATATTCAGATGTAGCAGTGGATGCTGCACGGTCGGCCGCATCAATGATGGATTCATCAGGGGTTTCGTCCTCTTCTTCATCGAGGTTTCCCAAATCTTTCATGGCTTCATTGTCATAAAGAAACTCGAAATTGGCGAGAACCGACGATTCGGCATCACCCATACCACCCGCCAGTTTAGTACCGACGTTATTCGATAGCTTCGAAGTGAATGGACTCTTTTTTGTTATGTCAGTTACTGCCCTATCGGTGGAGCTCGATGGCTTGTTAGCTTTTAACTCATCACTGTCTGAACTTCTATTGTCAACGTTGTTGGGTGCGATATCTGTGGCACCCTTACTGTGATTTGTTTGGTTTGAGTTTGATTGAGATTTTTCATTTGTATTTTCTTGCTGATTAACATCATTTTGAGTTGGATCAACAATACCTAGGAGTGACCTAACGCGATTTGAACGCAAATCAATAATTGTATCTGTGTAACCAATTTCTTGTAAGTAGTGCTTTAGCAACTCACGACCATAAGCTATTGTAGTCGAGTTGTTCGTGTTGTTGTAGTCGTCGTCGTTTTGAGACTTTTGTGCCGTAACTTCGGATGATTGGTCTCCAATGCTTTCACTACTGGGTATTTCAAGTGGCGGTGGCTCTGTTCCATGCTTCAGTTTATGATACTTTGCACGCTCCATGCGTAGGCAATATTCGAGCATCTTTATTCTTCTGATAAGATCATGCCTCAAGTTCTCATGACGTTTCTTCTCTCCCTGTAACAATGCAATCCTAGCAGATAACTCAGCTTTCTCTACCTCCCATTCTTGCCGTTCAACCTCAAATCTATGCCACTCATACTGTAGGTAGTGAAGGATGCCTGGTATTGTGTAATTTGGCTGTTGATTGATTGGTGGTTGTTGCTGTTGTTGTGATTGTTGTTGCTGGTTAGCTGCCGACTGACTGTCTGTTGCCTGATGCTGCTCCTGTTGGCCAGACTGAACTTCAGCAGATGTGTTTAAATCCATTGTGGTCGATAGCTACTCGGAGAGTCTAGATTTCTCGACGACGGCGATGATGTGGTGACTCAAACAATTTTCAAGGATAAGATGATACTCGAGTGCCTTCACTGGAAGTTGTATATATTATTTGCTGTGATGAAAGCGGTAGTATGTAGAGTAGTTTATGTGGGGTTTTATCTAATAAAAAACGTACACACTACGGTTATGATTCTCGGACAGGTACGGCAATATCTATTGTATATGTATGAAATAGTAGGTGTTTATGAGAGCGTGTTGAAGTGAATGCATATATGTATATATGTAATAGGGATCCAGTCTAGTGTGTGAGTTGATTTGCGATGATAATAGCATTTGATTTGGGTCAAACTTCTTACAAGCGAAGATGGATTTCTCTGTGTTGTTATTGTTTTCATTGATAATAATAGATGATAATGGAGTTTCGAGTGATCTGTAAAGGCGATCACGGTGGATGAATGATCTGCTTTTTGAAGCAGCAGCAGCAGAGGCGGCGGCGGCGACGGCAGTGGCGGCAACGAGATGCCCAAGCGGACAGTGTGACGAGGGCTCGCAGAGGGAACCAGCGCGAGAACCACAGCCAGCCGCGAGCAGAGAGGCAGTCAGGCAACGGGGCGCCGATGCAAACGCAACCACAGAGTCCAGAACGCGCGGGGAACCGCAGTCCTCGGGAGAAATTCAGAGTTAGTCCTGCGTAAGCCTAAAAGGTAGCGCTACGATCGTTATGTGCACGGTCCTATCACACATCGCCACATGAACGAACTTCTAGATCTGTTAACAATTGCCAGGAACTGTCCGTGCGCTCGTGCAAGTACGATGGATCAGGATGCCGCTTCGGAGAGATGACCAGAGGACTTCACTCGCTAATGACCTGGACCATTTGGGATTTTGATCATTATGAGAGGGGACTACCTCCCAGCGGACCGCTATGCTGTCATAAACTACGTCCATATCACATACGATACTAAACCTATGGAAGACATTGCATCATGTCTTGTCAGAAGTATGTGCACGAACAGATTCACTTATACAGCCGTCCTCAGCGCCAGAGCGTTTCAATAACCCTTTCATAGTGGTCAATTTCCTAGGCCCTGAATACATATTATCAGACAATGATGTATAAATTTTTAAAACCATTCATAGTCCCCCAGTAGCACCTCTACAATCATTCAAAGTTTGGGTTGAAATACTACTCTGCGGAATAATCGAATGCTTTTCGAGCGTAGGGTAAAGGGTGCCTGAGAACAACCAACCAGAATAAAATGTCTTCCGGTTGGTCTGTTACCGATTGATGATTGTGTCGTACCCTATCTGTCTACGAAGTCTATTGATGGCTTGCTCTCCCAGCTGATAGCGCGCGATACTTCGCATCACTACCGTGAACCGGAGTGCGGCGGTTTTTCGAAGTCAACTGGCAAACAATTGTTCTCAAACAATAGTCATTTAGTTAACCGGATAAGCCGCAACTCTAAGAGCCAAGAGTCTCTCAACGGGGTCTTGACCAACTATGTCATTCGTATATGACTACTCCAACAAAATGTATACTTTGTTTTTTGTTATTGTCCAGCCAGATCGAAGATTTACACTAGATCTCCATCGATATTAGTCTAGCATACCAATAATCAGATCTGTTGCACACGGTAACAAACTACAAATCATCGTTATCCGCAGCCTCGTATAAGATTTATATCGTTCATTGATCAACCGATCTGTTGATGCCATATCTAACTCCCGAACACAAGATCTGTGTATATTGAGCAATCGATCGCAGAGATTCTTCATGCACACGTGACTAATAGGGTAGCACATATCTATCATCAAGTTTTATCACTAGGGCGACAACATTGATGAGTCATCCTCAAAGTAGTATCTGCACAACAAGAAAAATTCGGGCCAATCGACACAATAGGAGACATTACTGTTCTCTCCATCTTCTAAACTTAGCTGAAGTTACTGACACAGAAAAGAGTAGCACTTGACACCATCTTCATAGGCGTAATCAAACCGTAACGTCACAAAATCATCATCTTTGCTAAATGATAGTACCTTTGCCTATGAGAGTCTCTTCATCGCAACATTACTCTCTGCACGGGATCTATGACTAGTTTAAATGTGATCTGCAGTTGATTCAGTGCGCTGAGCGAATCAGGTAATCTGAAGCAAGAATACTAGCATACTCAGAATTTTTTGCACACCCAAACAGACTCGTTTTCCAAGAAGTTTAACCCACTAAGACAAATCGGTCGCGTAGTCCCAGCAAGTTGTTTGCTGACTCTACTGTCCTCATTAGATAACTCATATCGGCAGATCAAAATCAAGTTCTTCGCCGATCCACAGTGCCATTCGCTATCTGATACGGTGTCATCACAAAGAATTCAAGACGGCGTTGACAAGGTTAAAAAATTTCTGGAGTTTGAGTAGATCGATTTCGCTCAAATCTTATCCGACCGGTCATTGCAATCTACTTACATCCCGAGAAAATCGGCTTAGTGATAAGACAGAGAACCTCCGTTCCTCAGTGAGATATAACTTCATTCAATCAGCTCGCATACATTCAACCAGCTTAGTGATGAGTGAGAAGTTACTCAAACAGAGCCTGAAGGAATCAGACCCGGAGCTTTATTTCCTCATCAAGAATGAGAAAGAGCGACAAACATGCGGTCTTGAGATGATTGCCTCTGAGAATTTCACCAGTCACGCCGTTTTAGAGACGCTTGGGTCATGCCTAACAAACAAGTATTCAGAAGGATATCCGAATCAGAGATACTATGGAGGTAACATATACATAGACAAGATCGAGATCATGTGCCAACAGAGGGCTTTGCAAGGTTACGGTTTGGACCCAGAAAAATGGGGAGTTAATGTACAGGCTCTTTCAGGGTCTCCCGCTAATTTTGCAGTTTTTACCGGTGTGGTAGGCCCACATGGTCGCATCATGGGACTTGACCTGCCTGACGGCGGTCATCTGACGCATGGATTCATGACAGCAACTAAACGAGTGTCCGCTACATCAATGTTCTTCGAATCAATGCCATACAAGAGCGACCCAGAAACCGGATTGATAGACTACGATCAGTTAGAGAGGACTGCTAAGCTGTTCAAGCCCAAGCTCATCATTGCTGGTATAAGCTGTTATCCAAGATTCCTCGACTACAAGAGATTCCGTGAGATTTGTGACCAGGTCGGAGCTTACCTGATGGCTGATATGGCTCACATCAGCGGCCTCGTTGCTGGTCGTGTTTGCCCAAGCCCATTCGAGTATGCAGACATAGTTACGTCAACTACACACAAGAGCTTGCGCGGACCTCGATCTGGACTCATATTCTACCGTAAGGGTGTGAGGTCAACAAATCCAAGAACAGGTGTCCAAACAATGTATGATCTCGAGAATATGATAAATGCCGCTGTATTTCCGGGTTTGCAGGGCGGACCCCACAATAGTGCAATCGCTGGTGTAGCGACCGCCATGAAACAAGCTATGACCCCCGAATTTGCACAGTATCAGCAGCAAATTGTTGCCAATGCTAAGCGTCTCTGTGAGGCGCTTGCAAAACATGGTTACAAGATAGTGACGGGTGGTACAGATGTTCATATAGTTTGGGTTGATCTCAGAAACAAGAAAATCTCAGGCTCGCTCGCTGCAAGACTTCTTGAAGAGGTGTCGATTGCTTGTAACAAGAATACAGTTCCAGGGGACTTGAGTGCACTTAATCCGAGTGGCATCCGTCTTGGAACCCCGGCCCTGACAACTCGTGGCCTAGTCGAGGAACACATGGATCAAGTGGCATCATTCATTGATGAAGGGATCAAACTTTCCATCGTTATACGTCAACAGGAAGCTACCGAGACGATGCCGCCGTCACAGGAAATGAAACGATTCAATGAGCTCATCAAGGAATCTGCTAATCGAGCGAAGATCGATGAACTCAAGAATAGGATTGAGAACTATGCCAAGCAGTTTTTCATGCCAGGCGACTTCTAACTTCGATATTTTTTGACTCTTCTTCCGCATAAATTGATAAATTATATGGTAGTAAGATTGATATGACCAATAAAAACCTTTAACATAATTCATTTAGCATCTTATCAAGATAGGTTGATCACGAGCAAGGTTTAGTTTTAAACTGAAGATCGGTCTATCAGAGATATCTCCAAAGGGTTCTTCATATCAAGCCGGTAAATTTGACTCTAGAGTTTATGGAGAAAGTGTGCTGACTTGTTTTCTATCTGAAAGGTTGCAGATGATGTTTCGGATGTTCACTATCACCTAAAATTGATGAGATGTATCAATCGAGAAGCTTTGGTCCTAGTTCTGCAAATTGGGCATTCGTCCCGAGTTTGTAACCAGTTATGAATACATTTCCAGCAGAATACATGTCCACACAAAGTGCTCGTTGGTTCTGTTCGTTGCGAAGAGCAAAGACTGCATATGATATCCTGTTGCGAAGGGGTGGTAGTTTTATTCGCAGCAAGATCATCTGTATCATGGATGTCCCTACTGATGTCCGTTATTCTATTCAGATCCTCAACTTGTTTCGGTAAATTCAGTATAAGTCTTGTAGCTGAGATGCACCCAAGCAATTTGTTAACTACGCTCCACTTCTTCGCGTTGTCGTCGTTGACAGAACTAATATAGCTCACACCTGAAATTCGCTTCGACCATTCAAAAAAGTCGGAGAAGAAATAGAAAGTGATGAGGTGTACATCCTTGATGATATTAACAAGTGTGTTGGGTATGTCTTTAGTCAAATGTAGGTCACTACTCAGTAGTATGGTCAGAAAACGCTGAACCAGAGAATGGTCTTGAGGTCTGATACAACAAAACTCCTCGCCTGGTGTTGTTAGAATGGTGGTTTGATTGTTGGGCAAAAAATAGAGAAATCTTGAGAGAACAGTTATTGCACTGCGGAACTGGACCCATCTTCGGACTCCGAGGAACCTTTGAGTAACCTCATGTATCTCATCGTCAACCCAATGTCGATGGTATTGTCTATCCTTCTCGAAAGAAGCGGATAGTTGTGAGTGGCTAGCTGGATAATAACTCATTATTATAGTAAAAATTGTATTCCTTTCTTGTAATGTGGGACAAGAGTATCTGATGTGAAGAGCGATATTGTGCGAGTAGCAGTACTCAACGTGTGGAAGGTGAAGGCAGTACGTGGTAATGCCACCTGTCATGTGTCTACGAGAACAACTCAAAGTCGCTGTCTCTCATTATATTTGAATAAGCCTCGAGTCTCGTTTCGGAGCCTCATATATGATGAGCAGAGATAATTTGGCGGCACACAGATATAGTTCCTCTCCTGAACCTATGCATTTATTTTCATGGCCGAGTTGGTCATATTCTTGTTGGATCTTGTAGGGAAATCACTTTACCACATATCGAAAGACCTCATCTGCTTGTCAATTGAATCAATCTAGACGAGCAGTATTATTACAAGCGTCGCCATCTTCTCAAAATCACACTCCTTAATCCATTGAGATCCCCGCATGTTAAAAAAGGAACTGTGAAACGTTCTTGTGCACTCATTCCTTGAGTAGTAGAGAGATCAAAGTTCGTGAATAAGTCGAACATTCGCGGGGAGTATCCTGCTGGCAACTTGAAGTCAGAGCAACAAATGAATGCCTCGATGCTTGACGCTCGGCTGCTTTTGGGCTTGATAACTTCGACTCGTGCAAAGAACAAACGAAACTGGGATATCATCAATGACACATCCTTTCCTCGGAATATTTTGGCTACGAATGTGCCTCCCTCTTCAAGCACGAATGTAGTAATGTTGAGAGCAGCGAGCAACAGTTGAGATTGCATGAACTCGTCTAGGTCGTGTTGACCCGTCACGTCAGGCGCACCGTCACATACAATAAGCTGAGCCTTAGCACCTTGAAACTCCCTAATTATCTTATCAGCCGTTTCTGTTCTGGTGATATCACCCTGGATAAGTGTGACATGATCGATAGGCGCCATCGCCTGAATGTCAACGGCAACAATTTTGATGCCGTCCTTGAGGCGCATGTCGGTTTGTTTGAGAGGTATATCGACATGTGCGGTGACATCATTAGTAGCTCTATCGATTATCGCTTGAGACCCTTGAGTTAATCGTTTTGAAAGAACTTGACTCCAGCTACCGGGAGCGGCACAGAGATCCACAGCTCGGGTCACCCCTTGAGGATGCGAAGAGGGCATCAGCGACAACAGTATTCATTAGTTCCTGTTATGATCCTAATAGATCTCCCAGAGTAGTCACAACTCTTTATCGACTTACCTTTGAAAAGACCAAATTGATCATCAAGATGCAATAACTTGAAAGCGCTTCTTGCGCGCCAGCCTTCCTCTTTGGCTTGACGATAGAATATATCACGCTTATCTTTGGAGCATTTTCCCATCTTGCCAGAGTTTTGACCTTTGCAGAGGTTTGCACTGAATTCTTTTCTGTGGAATGGGCTCTAGTTTCATAAGATGGCAAGTTTTGAATTAGTCTGTCTATTGATAGTGATCAAGAACTTGAAGCTGTGTAGCACGCACAACTCAAAGGTAAACAAAATCCACGATGCCCGTGGCTTCGCACGAGCGTCGGCCACAAGTTACGTACGATAAGATATAGACACACGATCGATATCGAATTTTATGATGTATCAGTTAGGCCTGCAGATGTTCTCGGCAGGACTGCGGGTTGTATAGTAACACCATGGACAAACATTTGGTAGCTCATTCATCGTATTCAACCTCACACGGCTTCAATCAGAGAACATGCTCGAGAGTGTATGCGGGCACCGAGCCGAAATATCGCGCCGGCGCGCCTGCTTGATGCTAACAAATATACCTGTCTTTAGAAAAGATCTCCTTTGACAAGCTTTAATCGGCCAGCTCATTATACACTTCGATTCAAGTTCAGACTTGATTTTAACCAATCAACCTCACTAACTCAACAGCATCTAATATTGGAAATTCAGGCAGATCTATTGCACTTCCGGCACTCACATTGTGTCCGGGGCATACGCTCTAGAGTACGTTTGTGTTGAGAGTGTCCCTATTAAAGACATTAAGTAATAGTGTCTAGGACTGATCCTTAGATAAAGATGGTCTCGACTCATCCGGTACCTAGAGGAAAGGCTCGAGTGCGGCATCCTCAGCTTCCGGTAGACTAAACAACAACCAACTGGAATCATAATGTTCACTCTAGGAGACTTTCTGCCAGCAGCATCAAAACGACCTATCTGCAGGAGTGTGGAGGAGCCTCCTCAGTCAATTTCTACTGTTGGTTATTATTAGTCATGGTAGCAATATACACTGGTCGAGATAAAACAATTTGCAACTGCTGCCTCTACGAGGGTTGATAATTCAATTGCCTTCGGCGCCTTCACAGAGACTCGGACTGCGCATGAAAGAGAGTAGGAGTTGTTAAGGTGGTGCATATCCACCTTAACAACGACGAACAAATCCTACTCCATGATGTCAAAAATTGTATATCGCAAATCCTCTGATGAGGTGCTAAGGCTCGCTACACGCGCGCCGTCTCGTCTCAGGTACAGGAACTAATCAGCAAATTCGAGCGTCTTTCTTGATTTAGAGGTGCCTACTTCTAGAGCTGTGGATAGCGGACTCGCGACAGCTAGCCAGGGACTGCACTCACTTGAAGTTGTGCCGTTTCGAAAGGCGTCGGCCATGCATCAGGTAAACCTGAGCTATCGAGCACACATGAAGCCTGTCGTCCCTTAAATGGGCTGGGCTTTGCGAGGCTGCGCGCTGAACTCTTCACTCTGTCTCATCTGCGCGCGCGATCCGCGCATAAGTTCGCGAGACCATTTCTGTTCCCGCTTCGACCGCAATACAGGTGCAGGCGTGGCATCGCGGACTAGGTTCCGAGCTGAGATTACATCGTGATTATTGAAAAGGCGTGTATTGAGACCGCCGAGCACCAGATGTTTTGGCTCGCTACCTCGTCCAAGCATCCACATCCCCGCGCTAGCTTTTGTCTGTATCGGGCTCGACTTTCGCTTCTGGTCGCTAGATTTTATTAATTATCTTTCATCAGCGGCTTTTTTGCAAAGCTACTTGGTCGCCACAACCACAATTACAGATATTCATCGTATACACGCAACAACACACACACACAAACTTGCCAGCAACACGTGAGTTACATCACGAACTCATATTTGCACATATACACTCATAAGCATATAACCCACACCAATTCATATATTCTGGTCAGCAAAACTAACAAAATCACTCACAAAATGGAAGATATTTTCACATGGTGCAGAGAGGGCGAGACCCTTCAAGTTCGCATCTGGCTCGATGACCCCAAGAATGACACAAATCAAGGCGACGATCATGGCTTTAGTCCTCTACACTGGGCCTGTTTCGCCGGACGGACTAAAATTGCTGATATGCTACTTAACAGGGGAGCCCGGATCAATGCCACTAACATGGGCGACGACACAGCTCTTCACCTTGCCGCTTCGCATGGACATGCTGAGTGTGTCACTCTGTTGCTCAAGAATAAGGCCGATGTTAATGCGCTCAATGAGCACGGTAATACTCCGCTTCACTATGCCTGCTTCTGGGGTCATCAAGGCGTAGCTGAGGAGCTGATTGCCTATGGGGCCCAAGCGAATGTCGCTAACGTTGATGGCGATACGCCACTCGACAAATGTCATAGGCATCTAGTCGGTCGCATTGTTGAGGTTGCCTCGATGGCGCACCAGGACCTAAGCAAGAAGGTCTCGTATAGGGATGCGAGCCAGATTAAGCGTCAGCTGGAGCAACGCACAAGAGATGCTAAATTATCGCGCAACCCTGAAATTAGTCTGAAAGATCTCAACCTACAAACAAAAGCAGCCATAACGACGAGCGGCGAAACCTGGCGCGGGACCTGGAACAATATTGAAATTTGTGCCAAATTCATCAATTATGGTCCAGAGTGCACCGCGAGAATAGCTCGAGACTTCACTGAAGAATACCCGAAGCTACGCATCTTCTCTCATCCAAATGTACTACCTGTCATTGGCTGCGTCAACGAACCTCCCAGTCTCGTTGTTGTGAGCCAGTATCTGCCCCTAGGCTCACTGTACAGCTTGTTACACGAACGGAAGCAGTTCGTGGTAGACAACCAACAGGCAATCAAATTTGCGCTCGACATTGCACGCGGTATGGCCTTCTTGCATTCGCTCGACCCTATGATATCGCGCCTATATCTCAACAGCTTCCATGTCCTCGTCGACGACGACCTTACAGCTCGTATCTCGATGGCAGATGCTAAATTCTCGTTCCAGGAGCGCAACAAAATCTACCAACCCGCGTGGATGGCACCTGAAGCTCTCCAGAAGAAAGAACATGAAATCAACTTGCGTGCTGCCAACATGTGGAGTTTCGCCATCATGTTATGGGAGCTGAGCACCCGGCAGGTACCCTTCAGTGGCATGTCAGCGATAGAGATTGGTATGAAAGTGGCCCTCGAGGATTTGCGTATCGGTATAACGCCTAATATTCCCAACCATATGGCCCGATTAACAAAGATTTGCATGAACGAGGAGCCAGGAAAACGCCCCTCATTCGACCAAATTGTACCTATTCTAACCAAAATGGCACATGCCAATTGACCAGTTCAGCTAATACCACAATCCAGCACTGACTCTTACTTTCGATTATCTGGAGCTCGCAATCTCAATTAACCTACTCGCACAAGCAACCACAGGTACAGCTATCATCAACAACTAACCACATTAACGACAGCTATCGTTTTTGTTAGATCCTCTCAGCCCGGATCACATCGCATAGCGAGTAGAATATCGATCTATTAGACGTACGGACTCACTCTTCACTCTAGAATTCTTGACGGAATTCTAGATAGCTGTGACATTAAAATAATCTTAGCCTCTACTCGTTGCCTCAAGCACGAGTGGTACATATAAATGACGACAGTTATTTAGAATGAACATTGTCTTTATTAGTTATCTTTTTGTTGCGGTTCCATGAAGATTCAAAGAGATGGGGCGATGTCGGATGTGTGAAGCGAAAGGTTCTGTCCCGCTGTTTGAGTTGTCTGCAATCGATAGGTTTCACTGCACATCGGCACACTATTTACTCGCACACGGTGGGATTCTGAATATAAAACATACGTAATGTCGTATCGTGTTTTGTTATGTGTTATGTTTTAATTTGTTTGCTCACTATCAACGTGATGACCCACCCAAACCAGGTCATTTCTAGCTTAGCTATACACAGAACATGCAGCCCAAAGGGGAAAGCTCCGAGATGGATACAAACTCTTGCATCGGCGATGATGCATCAAAGACCGGCACCTGCATTGAATCAAACATTACGGATTTGAAGAAAAGTGGACTGGAAAATGAAGCCTCGGGAAGAAATCTTGAGAATGACCAACATTGTTGTTCAAAGGCAATCACTCGCATCAGAAAATCCAGACGACACCGATATCAGACACAGAATTTGCTGCGCGAAGTTTCGCCCCAACCTGGAAGTTTATCCACATCTTGCGGAGAGACTGGGCATGATGGGCATGAGCTGACTCAACTTCATGCAGATCCACCAGACAAACTGCCACCTGCAGCAACTATCAATATTTTGAATGGTAAAAGAACGGTCCAGTGTAACATCTGTAAACGTTTCATGACCGAATCTAAACTTGCGAATCATATAAGGCTTTTACATGTTGAAACAGCAGAACGTGATGATGAGAGTTCAACCAGGAAATCTAAGAATTTCCGATGCAGCCACTGCGGCAAGTCTTATGCTGTCAAGTACACATTCGAGCAACATGTCAAGACACATACCGAAGGTAGACCAAAGTGTCCAGAATGCGGTTCAACCTTTGCATCCGCGTTCAGTTTATTTAGGCATCGCGCCAAGATACATAACGTTGAACATAGTTATACAACCCATAGCTGCGACCAGTGCGATAAGGTTTTCTTCAGCGTCAGCGAATTGACTTTGCACAAGCAGCGACACTCTAGTGAGAAGGTACATCAATGTCCGAAGTGCCATAAGGCCTTCTCAGCCAAGGGTAATCTTGGAATACATATGCGGACTCATACAGAAGAGAAACTCTATAAATGCGATATATGCGATAGTTCGTTCTCACATCCATATTCATTGGTGAGCCATAGACGAATCCACACCAATGAATTTCCATTCAAGTGTGATGAGTGTGGGAAATGTAAGTTGCAAAGCTTGATCATATAACAAATCCTCACAATCATTACTTCATCTAACAAACATCGCAACAAACGACCAATAGGTTATCGTTCAAAACATCAGCTGACATCCCATGTCAATGTGCATAGGGACACGCGTCCTTATGCATGCGAGGAATGTCCAAAAACTTTTCGATCGCGAACTGCTTTCAAGATGCACTTGGATCAGCATAAAGGTATCAAAAGGTTTATCTGTAAATTTTGTGATCGCAAGTTCCAGTGTCATGCTAATAAGTCAAAGCATGAACGTCGTCATCTCGGGGTAAAGCGCTACAAGTGTGAAGATTGCGACAAGGGTGAGTATGGTTAGAAAGTTGAAGCACCTAGTGTACATCCTAGAAACTAACACAATATATCTACTCATCCTTTTCTTTCACAGCTTTCATCGAGAAACAAGAGTTGAAGAATCACAAGAAAATTCATTCAAAACAAATAAACCAGGCTCTTGTGAATAGCTCTAATGATCCATCGACAGCAGAACAAAAACTTCAGACAAATGACTCATCTGAGAAATGAAATTAATCATTATCATATGACAATAGACATAAGTCACCTTGAATGATTGAAGAGAGTTCGTCTCGGATTCTAATAGTGTGACATTCAGTCCGTGATCTCATTAAACTAATGAATTGTGATACTGTTAGATGAGTTCTCATTCATGTGTACGATGATGGGAGGCCTTTTCTGTCAACAATTTGATACACTTCCGTTTTTTGAGATAGGATATAGGCGCATCGACATCAGAGAAGAGTTATGAGAAACGAGATTTGGAGGGTAGTTCGGCTGACTGACCCGTGGCTGGAACAATATCAGTTTGATGAGGTTGATTTTTCTTTGCTTCTGGCATCTTAGTTATATACACAATTCAAACTCGAGACGCGACGCGACGGGAACCAAGTCGTTTTAGCTCTCAATCAACCCGAGCAGCGGCCCCCAAAGGACCTTGTGGCGCGCGCAGGTTGGCACGTGCAGCGAAAACCAAAAATCGATCCTGGTATGTGTCCTCTTCATCATGAATATTCTCCAGTATCTCTAGCGAGTGCTCATCTCATCAATGGGTTGTCAACTTCAGTATAGTCCATGGTTACCATATTATGGTCGCACCGACTAGGGCACCTCAAGCTAGGGGGGTTAAATGTGACTTGTGCAAAAGAATTCTGACTCTCGCCACATGGCTCGACCAGACAAAACTGGCCAAAGAAGTGAATGAACCTCAAACTGTCTTAAAGCTCATAGAGCAACATAATTCTACAGAATGCCCTTGCATCCCAAAGAATATCGAGAACCTCCTGATCGGTAGCACTCATTTTGAAATTCATCGACTCATGGCAAAGCATCTAGATGCTATTGTACATCAACGTCAATACGATACTTGTATTAAGAACAGAAAGCTGGCCGAAGTTAGTGCGTCGAAGAATAAGAACGAAATCATAAACGATCACTCAGATACTAGCCAAGTTTCTAGATTTAGGGTCTTCTTGTGTAACTTTGAGCGCACGATCATTAATCAGAATGGAAAACACTTCCACCACTTATGTCGAGCTATAGACTTCTGGCGATGTGCTATGGAGGATCAGACTAACCCTTTCAACGCAAAGCTAGCTCTCAGGTTGGGACTAGCACATCACGTTATTTATGCCTGTTATCTGTTTAAATATCACAAGGTTCTTCACTACCAGCTTATAACCGCCAATCTGTTGTTGAATATCTTCCAGTCCATCGATGGGGTGACTCAATACGCCATATTACATGCCAACTTCTTACTCATTAAGACTCTAATAGACTGTGATCAAGTAGATATAGCAAGGGAGCAGTATAAACAGGTAACCAAATCACACCCCGTGAGAGACAATTCACACTACGAATCTATTCTCTTGCAAATTGTCGGCTGCGAACTCGACTTTATTGATCTCAACAGCGTCCATATTCCTCTTGAAGAACTTGTTGATTCTGCAAAAATCAAACCGGATGACAAACTTCAACACTATTATGCAAGAAATCTTGCAATGAGCACTCTGATCAGGTATCGATGCAGCCGCTCAGTGAACGATAGAGATGATTGTTGTGTAGAATTCTTTCATTTATTCAGATACATATGTGCCATCATCAGGAGATGCTATGAGAGTTCGTTCGATCTGGTTCTTGCCGAGAAGGACAGTAAGAAGATGAACAATCAACAAAATCAACTACTAGATCATAGTTGGATAAGATTTGCCATATGTGATTTTGTATACTCAACATTCGACAATCTTTCAACATTTTTCATCAGAGCTGGTATGCCAGAGTGTCTGGAGCTCTTATATAACGCACTCAACTTAATTTCATATCGCAACAGTAGTATATTTTGGCAAGCCAGGATGATAGACATTGGTGTGCAGTTGGATCTAGTTTGTGATAAGTACAGACAAGCTCAAGAGAAGCTTGACGTATTATCTCAACTCGTGATTCACATCGGCGAACACACCCCTTTCTCCAGCATCATCGAACTAGAGCATAGGTTATTGTCTCTTTCTGCTCTCGTCGTACAGAAGAAGTTAATCGAGTCTAAGAAATTAGACGCTATGCTTCATCAAGTAGATAATTGCAAAGAGCTTTTGTTGAAAAGTATTGTTGATATCAAACTATTCGATATCGAATCAGATGCAATCAACAAGGTTTGTGGTTCTCTGAAATCAGAAGCGCCGCTACTACTATCTAGATACTTCACAAATATGAGTCTTAGAATGATCAAACTAGGAGTGATATCGTGCTTGAACTCGGGAGAGACAAACAAAGCGTTGGCTTACTTGGGCCAGATCAAAAATCATAGATACGATTACTTCGAAAACCAAGTCATCTTAGAATCCGTTGTACAATTCATAGCCACAAAACCTGACAATAGATTAATAGAGTCGATCGAACAATCCACCTTATTCATCAAATGTGACACAGAGATTGGTGATATAACCAACCATTTGTCAAGCCTCAAAGTGGCTGGTGATGTGGTGAGTGGTTCAAACTCAAATCCAAGATCCAGACTCGTCTTTGGACACACACAAGGTGCCCGGAAGTTACGACGAAAGTGCAGATCATATGAAGTCGCTAAGCGCACGCTAGAGGAAGCCCCGGAAGTAGCCGTATCGAATCAACTGTCTGCGATTGAACTCTGTGAGAAGTTAGCAAATCTGTCAGATGATGTTCCCAGAACTATTGGGAAAGATATCGCTACATCATATCTGAGGAACTCTGAGCCCAATCCTCATTATTTATTCTATAGAAAGTCCCATGAATTATTACTAAGCAACGCCTTGACTGAGGATGATCAAGACCATGATCTAATTCTCTACCATTTCATAGAATCTTCCACATCTAACACAATGCGATATCGTTGGATGATGCAAGAAGAGCAGAGGATATCCACGTTTGAGCCATCTGAACCTCACTATCACGAAACAACTGAAAAACTAGCGAGCAGAAGTCAGATGCGGCAACTAATGAGTTTCTGTGGTTCCGTTGTGGACAGACGAAATTCACTAAAATCCATGACGAGAAATATACCAGACACTTATAGATTGCTGCAAATTAAGTATTTTTACGACGAAGATAATCAAAGAGAGCATCTCTTGTGCGCCAGCTTCAACAAATCAAATGAGTCAATCTTCTTCCAGGTTAGGAGGTCTCTGATAGCAGACTTCGATGAAAACCCGTCGATTCCTGTAAGATTTTCTGCCAAGATTGAAGAGTCAAGAAAATCCCTTCTCAAGGGCAACCTACGCGGTAGATCCGAAAAAAGAGATGAGATTGAAAGGAATATTGAAAGCATATTGGGCGATCTAGAGAGCGATTGGTTAGGTCCATTCATAATTCTACTGAGCGCAGACATAGCGGATCCATCTTACAAAAAATATATCGACAGCATTGCATCAGAGATTACTACACAATTGATGAAAGGCCTAGCGTGTAATTCTGAGCACATGCTCAAGATGCTCTTGAGCAACACTCCCTTACTGAGTCAACATGATTTTTGTAGATTGATAGAGTTACTTTTCAACTGTGATGACTCTATCAGATCTCGAGGCTGTTACAATGCTTGGCTCGAATCTATAGGATCTTATATGAAGGAAAAAGGGTTGCGGCCGGACAAGATTGCCATGTTGCATAATCTAGATAAGGGTCAGCTCGGCCTAATTCTAGATGACAAAATGGAGCAAATCCCGTTTGAATCTTTACCCACCATAAGAAAATCTGGACAAGGACTGTTCAGAATTCCCTCATTGAGAGTATTTTCGCTGATAGCTAGGACGCACTGTCTACCCGTGAAGATTGGACCTGATAGCGTCGCTTATATTTTGGATCCAGAGAGTAACCTGAAGAAAACTCGTGATAGGTTCAATGGCAAATTGCTGACTCGTTCCATCTGGGAGGGAACTATAGGAACACCCCCGGCACCCGATATCTTAGAACGTTGGCTTACTGACAAGGATCTATACATCTACATAGGCCATGGTGCGGGTAGTGCATACTACAAGGGCCTGTGCAAAGGTCGTGGTCTCGGTTCTGTTGCGCATATAAAGAGCGCATCAATAGTGATGGGCTGTAGTAGTGGTCGTATGGTTGCCGAAGGTCCAAACCTTGAGACCTTCGGTGTGGGATGGCTATTCCTACTACGAGGATCACCGTGTTATATGGGTCTATTATGGGATGTAACGGACAATGACATCGACAGATACTTAGACGAATTGATCGACAGGTGGATTTGTTGGTCTACGTCCTCCGCAAAGACCAGCTCTGTTCGACCGCTGACCAACATTTCAAATCAAGTGCGGGATGAATGCCGGTTGAAAAGGTTGGTTGGGTCTGCACCTGTCATTTATGGGCTTCCAGTCTGGTGTAAGAATTAAAAGGTTGTCTTAGAAGCTCGAAGGTTGCGTCCGATATTCAGCAGGTCCCGCTACCATCAGCTCATGTGAGGAATATCTGGTAGATGGTGGAAAAAAATGTTTGGCCTGAGCGTGGTTCGAATGCGGGATCGGCGGGAAACGGGCGTGAAAAAAGTTTCGGGACGTCCAAACGGGGCCGAGGCTACTCTAGCGCGTTCATTCACAAGCGCTATCCCACCACTAACCAACGCGGGAGCTTTTGCCTGCTCTGTTTCCAGCCTGTGCCGATACACTCCTCTTTAAGCAACCTGCTTGGCAGCGACTACTCGTAGCCAAGCATATTGACGTCAGCCTTAGTGCGGACGCTCGATCGACATGCCCGCGCTAGTGCAGAACTCCCCGACCACGCCCATTCAATCCCGTCAAGCAGCGCGATCACATACGCTTACAGAGATGCGCTACTATCCCCTGCCGAAAGATGGGACAAGTTATGTGTGTTTTCTTGACAAGCATCAGCCCTGAGTTCTCGGTAGAAACACTCTCGCATACATCACTACGACTTGGAGTATCTACAATTGGGTTGACAACTTAATGTCCATGCAAGCACATCTTCTCTGAGTCCCAAGAATCTATCATTCAGCAAGTTCTAAACATGTGTGTCTTCACATTCTGTCTCCGTTCCCATCAGAAGATGTAAACAAAACGATGTGTTTGCAGTAGGGGTCTCTTACAATCTAAGTCTCACAGGTAACACAGTATGGAAGAAATTAAGATTGACCGTCAGCTTAGTCTGCTCGATCAACATGCCATCCTTAAGAAGAAGGCGGAGAAGATCAGGGAATCAGAGCGGGAGCTCCTTCGCCGTAAAGAGGCTGAATTGCTCGCAACTGTTCAAGCCGAACAGGCTCTTATGACCGCTTCGGAGTTGGCCAAAGGTGTCAGATATGATAAGCCACTCAAATCAGGTTGGTTACCATCGAGACGTGTCCTTCATAGATCCAAATCAGATATTGAAAGTATGCGCAACAAACATGAAATTATTGTTGATGGCAACAACATACCTTCACCTTGCCCCACATTCCAAGACATGAAGTTACCCAAGGTGATAGTAGATGAATTAATTGAACGGGGTATAACTCAGCCCAATCCGTTCCAGATGCAAGCTCTACCTGTTCTTTTGAGCGGTCGAGATATGATTGGTATAGCTTCGACAGGATCTGGCAAGACACTCGTTTTTGAATTGCCACTCATCATGTTCTGCTTAGAACAACAAACTAGACTTCCGTTTATAGAAAACGAGGGTCCCTATGGATTGATCATATGTCCGTCAAGGGATCTCGCCGAACAGACTTTCAAAGACTTTTGTAAACTTACAACTGCCATAGAATCTCGTTTGAGGATACGTATAAATGTTAGTCTATGTATCGGAGGCGTCTCAAGAGCTGAACAGCGCAATGCAATGCGCTGCGGCTGTCACATAATTGTTGCTACACCAGGACGATTGCTTGATAATCTCAAGAGTGGACTCTTTAACTTGGACATTTGTAGTTACTTGTGTCTTGATGAGGCCGATAGAATGCTGGATAACTTTGAAGAAGAGCTCAGAAAAGTATTAACCTACTTCAGGCATCAGCGACAGACGGTGTTCTTTTCTGCTACGATGCCTCGCAAGATTCAAAACTTTGCACTCAGTGCCATGGTTGAGCCTGTCACGGTAAACGTATCCGGCCGTGCTGGAGCTGCTAACAAGCGCATCAGACAGGATGTCGAATATGTCAAACAAGAAGCGAAGTTGTTTCATCTTCTCACCGCTATAGATAAAACCGGACCCCCTGTGATAATATTCGCTCGAAGACCCCAAGATGTAGACTCAATCCATGAGTTTCTTCTCCTCAAGGGTCTCAGTGTTTCCGCAATTCACGGTCAGAAACACCAAGACGACAGGTCGCAGGCTGTCGATGAATTCAGGTCAAAGAAAACCGACATCTTAGTTGCCACCGATGTTGCCTCGAAGGGATTAGACTTCAAAGAAATCAAGCATGTTATCAACTATGACATGCCTCCTGCCATAGAGGACTACACCCACAGGATCGGTCGTACCGGCCGACGGGAAGAGAAGGGTCTCGCCACTACTTTCATCAACAAACAGGACGACGAAGCGACACTTTTAGACCTCAAAGCGTTACTTATTGAAGCCAAACAGAGTGTCCCGCCGGTATTGAGCTTCCTACAATCCGAGGCAGAGCATGGTATGAATGATGATGAGAAAGGTTGCGCTTACTGCGGTGGTCTTGGCCACCGAATCTTTGCCTGCCCTAAGCTCGAGGCTAATCAGGCCAAACAGACTCAAGAAATCAAGAGCAAAGACCTACTGTCCAGCGGTGCAGCTGATTGGTAGTGATTGTACTTCATAAACAAACGAATCTTCTTGTCCACAAGTCACTCCATAGATGTGGCTTGCGCAAAGCTTACGCTCTGTTGTCATAAAATAAAATTCATATGTGATAATGTCTGTCTTAGACAATCGACTTCAATCCTTTATTGCACCAATCATTATGCTGTCTTAGCCATTCCGATTTGGTTTTGTTATGCTAATGTCTCAAACAGCTTTCTCAGCAACATCCGTTTTGGCTTTCCACATCACTAACCGTAGAGCAGCACGAGCATCTTCTTTACTGTCATGTCCAGCGTCTTCCTGTATGATGAGTTGTAGATTCTCTACCATCAAAGTTCTCAATGCTCTTTTGTAGGGTAATCCTCTCTTGTGTGGGAATAGCTGAGCCGTGTCGATGAACCGTTTGTGATATATCTTGAGCGCTCGCATATCGCTGTCCAGACTGTGACCCACTAAGATCGTCTTGTCTGAGAACATTTTCATTAGGTCAGCCTGCACATCCTCCAAGCTAGTGTTCACGCAGTCAAGATCACCGGGTTTGATTCCGCTAAATTTTGTGTTGTAATCTAAGATCGGGTTTCTTGGTCTCACTAATTTCTCATAAACCACGTCTGATTTGTGATTGACGACAGTAACTCTTGTAAGCTCTAGACCGCAAGTTGTGTAGCACATTTCACAGTCAAGTGCGTAGATCCCGTGACCATTGGGATCCCACTCGTGTCTAGGTTTTGTTTCAACGTAGTGCATATAGTTCGCAAGTTCCAATTCACCATTATGTACATGGTACTTATTTGTACTACATCCGCCAGCTGAGAGATCGCCCTTACAGCATGAGTAACGTTTCTCTAAGGCACGGTTGATACGTTCGTTCCATAGATGGCCTGGATGAAATATGCATGCACCAGTTGCGTCCAATGGTACACCTTGCTCATCAACGCGGTATACCTTCAAGCATCTGTCACAAGTGTAACTTGAAGCTAGTTCTGCTCTGAGTTTCACTTTCAATCCGTCCTTACCTTGTGGTGCAAGTCTTAGTTCAGGGTCTTCCGGATCACGGGATGGATAATTGTAGCTGGCTAGTAAATCATGCGGCAGTACGTAACGAGTCAACCTATCGTATAGCTCGGGCTCGCTAAGCTGTCCCGGGTCGCTTATCTTGCGCTTTCGCTGTATACTGAATGTGCCAGCTGCCTTGCCAATAAGAATATCCTCGTGGGACACAATTTTATTTCCATTGACGTACTTGGGAACATCATCCCGAGTTTCAGACAAGAGACCAGCTTTCTCTCGAATCTTCCTTTTTAGACCTGCCACTAAGTTTACGTAGATGCTTTTAGTTGCTGCTCGAGTGGCAAGTGCCTGTTCTTCTTTCAATCCATCCTGATAAGAGGTTTCTTCGTCATGGCCGCAGTTCAAGTATTCGTTAATGATAACATCCAAATACCTGGACCTGAAAGCAATAGGTACTTTCTTGCTGGTACCCAGGGGCAGTTTCGGACGGTTCTGTTTATTTTTAGGTATCGTTGGCTTATGAGCGATACGCTTCTTGGGGGGATTTGGTGGATTGTACTCGAGGTCGTCCCTGATGTCCTCACTAGAATTATCTGAGATTATGTGGACAGTAGATGCAATCTCGGCAGGAATTTTCGGTGACCACATAACCACTTTTACACTATCCTCTGCAGTAGACTGTTGTTGACATGGTGCTATTCTTGATATCGAATAACTTTGTGGACTTCTAGCTGTTGAGAGATGTTCTAGTCTCTTATTGGTTGACCAGGGTTGATTAATTTCGTCTATAGAGTCTCCAATCCTACTGGATGGAGCACCTACATGCCTCAATGACCGTATATCTTGAACTACCTTCCTGTCACAGAAGGAATCTCTCGCAGGAGATCTGGTTGCTGTGTCTAGGCGAGATTGTGAGAAGACTCCATCTTCGCCCGCACACTTTCGATGTCCTGTAATTGAAGACGTAAATGTAGGGGAAGTATGACAACCATGAGTATTCTGTGTATCAATAGTTGAGGGTGGTTCGTCCGCTGCGGAAGTCATCTTACGTTGTTGATCAATGAGGTTTGTTATTGTTGAAGCATAGCTTGGTATCGGATCCATTTGAGGCGAACTTCTGCGCCTTTTGGTGGATGGGACTGGGCTGTGAACTGAGGCTCGGCCATGGTCGTTGCTTGAAGCTCCTCTGGGTGGGGCTACAACAATGATCTCCTCAATATCACTATCCTCTTGGATATCATGTGGATCTTGAAGGCTCATTTGAACTTATATATGAAAGTACTGTCGGTAATTGGAGGAAATAGAATGATGTTCTCCACTTATCTATGATCTCAATGAATACTCATGATATACAGGATCCTGCTATTATTGCTCTAGCTCAGTCGGTCCTAAGGTGCCAGCTGAAGATGACGAAAAATTTTCTCTCAATCAGAGGAAGCTATTGAGATTTACCGTATGATTTCAGATGTGCTCAATGTGTGTGTCTTGTGTTGCTCAGACTTCTCACAACACAGCGACAGACATTTCGCACAGTGCGCAAGATTCTTGACCAAAGAAACATTCAGCGCAGGGTAGTCATTAATTTTCAGTCCAAGGATCGACTGGGCGCCCCGTTGATTATCGTCATCTCCTGTCATCATGAACTTGAAGATCAGGTCACGCATTTGAGACACATAGCTCTTTTTCATCTGTATCTGTTCCATGGTAGATAATGACAGATAGGTCTACAAAATTCAACAGATCACGGTGACTCTTTTGTCGAGTCCCCGTTGATCGTTCGAAACCCGGTTCGGTTACCCATTTAACGCGCTATGGAAATCTTCGCAAACTTGATTGTCGACATCGGGCTTTGTATTTTTTACCTCCCTTTCAAGTTCCATTTCCAGAGTCATTGAGAACCTGTCTCCCTTAGTGACATCAAGGTGCCTCAATGCATTCGATAAGTCTCTCTATACGGTTGCAACTTCGTCGAGATGTCTTGGCCTATGTGCATCCACCGAACTAGCCTGGCAAACAAAGCAGAAGGATGATTGAATGCTCCAAGATGCTCATGACCAGAAATCTTTGGTAACCAAACAGAGACACAACTCCTACTCTATACATGAGACGATACGATGTATTCCGTACTGTTGTGGTGTTAAAGACATTACACAACGACGTAGTCTTTCTCATAATGAATATCAGAAACCTATCATCTTCATATGCAGCTCTTATTGAGTAAATGTATAAAGATCGCACAGTAACATCGGATCGAGAAGCATTTTCATTCTCTCTAAGATAACAGGAACGAAGATTCAGGTTTCGATTCAAGCCACTGAATGCATCCGGTCATGTAAATTCAGCAGACTTTTGATTGTGTGTAGAAGTTAACGCTTGATCTGTGCATTGCGGAGAATGCAATAAGCAGGGCAAGCTTACCTCCAGAGACTCTTACTTTGAATTCGCGCGCTTGCTGTCGCAGCGTGACAACCACATGCGATTGGCATTCGCGACTAACATTAAATCAATCTGCTGAGCTTCTCTATCAAAACATTCAGATCGAGTCATTGAATATAATCCATCTAACATATAATATTAACGCACACAACATGGCTGATCTTACCAAGGAAGGTATTGCCAACAAACTGCAAGGCATCGAGCGTTACAATCCGATCCACATAGATGTCCTCACGGAGTACCTCGACGCTCAGTGCAAAAATGTACAGTACGATCTTGAGGCCAACCAGGCCATCCTCAAATTGTATCAATTTAACCCAACTCTCTTCAAGAGCGAAGTTGTCGAAAAGATTCTTCTCAAAGCTCTCACCAATTTGCCGCATCCAGATTTCATACTTTGCGAACTCCTCATAGACTCCAGCCGACTCGACCAAGGAAACATCCCGGACATCATAGAAATGCATAAAAGGCTTGAACTATGCCAGTTCAAGGACTTCTGGGCAGAGCTTGCAAACCAAGAGGATTTGATTGCTGACATAGTCGGTTTCAAGGATAGCATGAGAGAGTTCGCCTGTCATATAGTAGGTATAACCTATCAACATATCAGGGAGCCGCTCCTGAAAGAAATTCTGGGTATGACTGATAGTGAAGCCGATTACAACGAACTGCTGAAGAAGCGTGATTGGAAAAAAATTGATGATGGCTATGTTCTTGTAGCCAATCAAGAAGATAAGATCAAGACGATCAACATAACTGAAAAGATAGAGCTCGAACAAGTAGCGAACATCTTGGCTACGTATCGCTGATCAATAAATTTCAGACAAAACCAACATCTACAATAATTGATCAGAGATTTAGAGTGCAATCATTATTCAAAGAATCATTTTCGGTCGTAGGAACACTCGCCTGGTCAACATTGACGTAATGCATGGTACCTGTTTCTTATCATTCATATCCTGAGTGGTGGCATTAGATTGTTTATAGTAAGCCACGCGATGGTTGACAATCGTCAACATGGTTAATAGGTCCAAGTCGCGGTGGTAGTCGCTAAGAACCCTAATCAGTGCTTGTATAAACCATGAGCCCTCTTGAGTGTTACGCCATGAGAAAAATCCTGGCAGGGTTGAGTAGGCTATAAGAAAGTCCGCGTGCGTCGGGATTTTGAAATAAGAGGCAGTTGAGTCCAGGGACTCTTGAGCGATGACTGGTACGCCGTCATCGAGTCTGTCTCCCTGACAAGCTTGGATGAAGAATAGCTTCGGCTTCCCGACTAGGGTTATGCAAGAGTCTCCGAGGAAGCTGCTGAACAGAACATCAACAGGAAATCTGTGGTCTGTTCCCCATAACTGCCCGTGCTCGCCGTGGGTGAGGATGCAACAAACAAAACAGTCATTATTTGTGTGATCTAGTCTTGCATAATGCTCCAGTTGGCAGCGGATGTTCTTGGCTGAAATGTCTTTGAACACAACTACTTCGAATGACATGGCTCGAAATAGGTTGTATAGACCTGTGGAGTCTACATGAGATCCGTGTCTGCGAGGCAGTTTTCTAGATGGGTTAAATGTCTCGATGTCGAATATGAGGCAATAACCTCGACTTTTGTGCTCCATGTTATAGTCTAGGGCTGTGATTTTCGAGGTCAGTCTAGCAGGCTGAGGTAGAGATGAGAAGTAATATGCTGCGGAGTTCATCTGTTGAGCGTTGGCCACAACTGCAGAGTCGTGTTGTGTGTTTGAGTTCATCATGATGACTCAATTAAATTAGGGGCCTGACGCGTATTAGCTCATTGAGGGTTAACGTTTGTTTGCATTGCTAACAACCACCTATTCAGCAGGAGCCATCCTTGGTTTAGGTTGAATTACCGACTTCGAACCAGGTACCAGTTTTATCTGGTACAGCAGCCGACTGCAAGAACGGAATGGTTGGATTGATGTGGCTCTGACCCTGTCTCTGGATGTAGTTGGAATGTTCATGTGGATAGTCCTGGAGTGGGTATCCGCTTTGTTCGAAAAGTCGGGGTTCAGAGGGAAAGAAAATTGCCCGGGCTCTAGGAAATCTGTGTGGATCAAGAAATAGGCTCCCTGTGCATTAGGATGCGTTTTTGCTGTGCGGGTTGCGCGCAGCGCGCGCTTTGGTTCAATATGGCCGCCCACACGAGAGCCGCACGAGAGTTTATCTTCTGTTTGAGTGCTGGTCACCCAACTTTTCCTGGATGAACTGTCATGCCGTCTGCTCGCAGACGGCATTACATATGACACCATCGGAGATCACATCGCGACTAGGTGAGGCTCCCTATCGGTGGTCACTCGAGTTCCTCCTTAAACTACATCCGAACCGAACATATACCCGCACAACCATCCTCAGGCCAACTAGTATTATAGTTGGCGGGGGCTAGCATCCAGCTCGGCCCTACAAGACACAAGATCCCACGCAGTGGCAGATCCTATGAAAGGTTTGCGCTAGCCGAGGACGAGGTAGCAAACACACACGCACGCGCCCGCCCGCACATTTGCAGCCCCACTGACACGCGCGTCGACGACTAACATTCTCATCCACACGGCCTTAGCCATAGCGCTCGGCCTAGCCTCACGGATAATGCAATTGCAATTAAAAGTTCTTGCACCTGTTATAACACGCGATGTGAGTTTACCTAACTCGAGCAAGAAAGTGCCCATGGTTATGGTACCTGTGCCCGAGAGCAAAACTCTTATGGCTATACCGGTAGCGACTCTCATGAGCCAAATGACGACTACAACCACCACAACCAAGGCGCAACCCGCCACAGTTACAGGACAATCACTCTCGGCCATCAACTCCAACACAGCCAACGCAATCATATCCGTAGCCGGGACTCAAAGCGAGATAGGTGATTCAGCAGCAACTTGCTCAAAAGACGAACAGCAAGCAAAAGATCTCTTGTCCTGGAGTGACGGAATCGGAACTCTGGAGGGCTGTGATTTGCGGTTCAAAATCAATCAACTCGGATGTCTCGAGCTATTAGACTCGGAAGATGAATCTTTGACGGACTACAACAACTCGAACAGGCGAAACCCGATCCGCTCACATCAACAACATAACCCAACTTATAAACATGAACAGACTCAAATTGGCCACAAGACAACACCCGTCGCCACGCAACGATCCACACACCAAACCGTAACATCATCAGCACAAACAAATAAGACATCATCATCAGTAGGCCATCAAAATTGCAACGACAATGATCACCAGCCAACAGAAACCCTGGGATTTAAATCAGGCAACAAGAAGTCTAAAATTCGGCAAATCTCACCTGGATCATCGCTTCTGCGAGATGGGCCGAATAATTGGCGAGCCCGAGCATCCTCTTCGTCCGATGTCAATGCGTCCCAAGCGTCCCGAAACTCGTCAGCCACTCCACTCTCAAGACGGGTTGAGACAACACCCAATCAGCAGACTATCTTGTATGAGAAACTGATTACTCGCAAATATCTTGAGGAGATCAAAGGTAAGGTGAAAGATTGGACTACCGAAAATGTAAGAGATTTTGTGGACGGCATCCCTGGCTGTGCCGGTTACGGACAATCATTCGAGTTCCAACAAATTTGCGGCGATTCATTGCTCTTATTGAACCTGAAAGACTTAACAGAAACTATAAAAGTCAAGCTGGGACCAGCAATCAAGATATACAATGCGTTGGCCATGATTAAAGATGAGGTTCAGTTGGTCTGATGAGACATTTTCCAATCTTATTCGGTTAATATCTGAATGTGGGCCATCATAAAGATAGGCCTATGCGCGAGTTAACAGTAATAAGAACTGTCTGAAGCCGCAGAGCAAGAAAAGGTATGGATCCTAGAAATCGTATGTAAGGTGCTTTATCTCGATAAACGAACAGAAGTGTAATATGTTCCTCTGAATATACATAGAAACAATCATGTTGCAACTGGGTATGAATTTATTTAGATATACATCTTGGGATCAGATTCGATGGAAATTCAGTTGTAGACATGATCTTGTATTGGTTGCAAGTGCATCCGGTGATCTTTCCACTTCACTATCCGCAGTCTACCTCTCTATAATCTTATATTCTTTGCTGGACTCGACGTGGTTAAGTTTTTTTGTGTTCGAGTCATCTCAATCTTTGTTTTCTTCTCGTTGATACCACCAACTTGACTTCTATGCGAGGTGTTGGATCAAAATCTGGATCTGAGAGAACTAAAGTATTCTCTCTCCAATTCAGCCGTTGACTTGAATGATTGGGTTCTGGTGATACGCGGTGTATTCCATTGAGATAGACAACGGCGTGACGAAGCTACACTGAAGTTGGATATAACGCTTGCAGGTTTTTTAAAGACAGAATCCTTGTGTTGTTGCTGTTGCTGGATGGACTTCACTTGTGGCTTCTTTGCAGTGGAAGACATGTATCGGTTAAAAAGAGTAGGATTTGGTCTTGGCATTGCAAGGGGCTTAGGTTTGAGGAAGTTGGATGGCATAGGCGTAGAAGTTGGCATAGGCTTAGGATTCGTGACCTGTTGTCTCGACGTTCGCCTTAGGGATCGCGGTTCGCATTTCTTGAGTTGCTCGGGCTCACGTTTCGGGTCGGTCTGCTTTTGCTGGTTCAACTTCATGATGGGTGACAACTTCTTTGGTGATGATGAGAGTTGATCGATATCTGGCCTGTTTATTCCATCGTCAAGGTCGAGAGGTTGACGGCGCTTGTGGGCCGTGACACCGAGATCGAGCGAGTCTGGATCATAAAGGAGATCCCGTTCATGTCTCACGAAAGTTTCGTTGGAGTCGATCGAATCGTTGAGGCGATTACCAGTGTTGTTGAGTGCTGCTTTCTTGGCCGAGACTTTCTTGCGACTGTTGAACTTCCTTCCTGAAGAAGTCGCCTCTTTGAACGGTTTTCCGCCGCTCAAGATGGAGCTACGGGCTGGAGTTGCTCGCAGCTGACGACGGGAAGCTGGTGAGGGCATGGTGGCTTTGCAAGTCTTGAAGCTTTCATCTCTAGGTATCCTAGGTGCCTTCTCTGGAGTGCGCGGTTCCATTTGGGTTTCTTGGACCAGGTGCCCCTGGGCAGGGTTGATGCACTGAGCATCGCTTGCCTTTTGTTCGGTCGCGTCGTGTTCTTGCTCTTGAATGTTTTGCTGTTGCAGCAGATTCTGTTGCTTTGGTGGTTTGTCGCCAGAAATACTGGTGTCGTCTTGTGGGCTACTCTCCATCTTGCGTTGGATTGTTGGGCTCGAGGAGGATATAGTAGCTAGTGCGATAAAGTGTTGCTTTGCTGGAATATGGAGACCAACTAGGTGGCCTGTTAGCTAGATCTAATATATCTTGTATAAAATGGTGAAAAATGAAGACTGGGTGAAGAGATGGCAAAGATCACAGAGAAGGTGAGTGAGTATAGAGGATGTATATTGGGGTAAACGAGGTTGAAGTAGATTAGGTCAATATCTCGGGCATGTTTGGGGCTGGTCAGCTCGCGAACCGAGCGCTGGTTTGACTGGGCCAGAGCTAGAGCGCGGGCGCCACCGGAGCGCGCCTAAACCGGCGGCCGTTGTGCTTGTTGTTGCTGGCAAAAGCGTGCGACGCGGCTGCGCCGGTGGGCGCGCACAACGGCCAAGCGAGTCGATGGCATTGGATGAGATCCTCAGCGCGACAACAGGCAGGCCTGCAGGCTGTGGTCGCTCGTGTCAGCGCCGCAGTCAGTCTGCTCACACAGCGTTGCCCATGCGCTGGCTCACTGTTTGTTGAAAGGTCAACAGATCCATATGCCGACTGGCGTGCCCAACCGGTCACCTGTTGGGCCACTCACGACGCTCGGCGTCAAGCCGCCGACGTCGGCCCGACTTTATCTGCTCGACTTGGCGAGCTGTCTCACAGACTGGCCTTTGTGGCTGCGCCGCTGATTAGTCGAGGCCTGTCGAGCCAGGCGGTGTAGTCGACGGGACTCTTGTCTGGGCCGAAGTGCGCCAAGCTAATGGGCACCAGCGGGCGCAGGCCCTGGCCCTGCGCCTGAGTCTCGTCGGCGAGCAGACTGGGCGCGGACTTGCGCAGGTCGACGTACTCGCAGTCTGCGGCCGCGTAGTAGGCCACCGAGACCAGCTGGGACTTGCGGAAGTTGACGAGGTCGTTGGAGAAGCCGTGGATGAGGCCCGGGTGGTAGAAGAGCGTCTGGCCGGGTTTCAGGTTGATGTACTTGAATCCGCGCCTCGACTTCTCCACCAGAGTTGAGAGGCGCTCGGGCGAGCACTCGAAGATCTCGCGCGTCTGGTAGTTCTTCTCCTGACTCGAGTCGTAGGCGGCCGACACGTTGTCCAGCGTGGAGCTTATGCTACACTGGCCCACCCGATGTGTGCCCGGCACCACCAGAAGCACGTGCTCGAGTGGCTCGATGGCGGTGACGGCGCAGCAAACCTTGTCGATGGGCCGGAACGGCAGATACATCCAGTCGCGGAAGAGAAGCTGGCGTTGTTGTTGATTAAGTTGGTTGGTGTTGTTGTTGACTTGATGATGATTGGGTTGTGGCGATTGGCTGTCGTCGATCAGCTGGCGCGAGTCGGTCGCTTGGAAGCTATCGATTAGTCGGTGAGTCATCAGCATGAGTTGATCATCACAGAAACATTTCACATATTGCAACAGTCTCGAGTTGCGCGTCAGCAGCTTGTCGATGAGGAACTCGCTGACCAGCGGCTGCGAGCCGCCCGCGCTGCTGCTGGCGCCCTTGTAGTCGTCCCGGAGCGCCTCGAGCAGCCTCTTGGGCACGCAATCGTCGAACACAATGTAGCCATTGGACTCGTAGAAGTTACGCTGGGCTATGGTTAGCGGGTTGTGTTGGCCAGGCGGCTTTTCGCGCGTGAACCGGTACTTCTTGGGCCAAAACTTGCGCGGGTCCATGCCGATGGCCTTCAGGTAGTCGGGCACCTGCGAGCCGCTCGCCGCCGACTTCGCCTCGGCCAAGGAGCCGCTCGACTGCGGACCTCCGCCGGCCATCGACCGGACCTCACTCTTTCCGCTTGCGTTCCCATTGTCGTGGTTGTTGTTATTATTGTTGCTGTTGCTGTTGTTGCCATTGTCATTAGATCCGCCGTCGGGCTGGTTTTCCATGGTCACGTTCCGGTTGTTTGAGTTCTGTGTCAC
>SNVD02009153.1:0-36332 GCA_013180625.2 Boswellia sacra | reverse complement strand
GTCGTCGTCGTGGGGAGGCGCCCGTCGAGGTCGTGGTGGTGGTCGTGGGAGAAAGAGGGGCGCATTGCCATGAGGCCCATCATCTTCGTGTTCATATTCCGTCGACGCGGCCGCGGCGACAAACTCGGCCGAGCACCGGCCGCATATTTGCTCAGCGCCGGCTTTCAGTTTCCATAAACAAAATTTGCGAGCGCCGCAACAAATTGGGCAGCTCGTTGCGCGCGAGCCGGCGCCAACAAATCGGCTGACGCCAACACAAAGTTCGCGCCAACTCCGCGTCGAGGCCCAGCGGTCGCCCAAGTCGCCCCCATCCTGACCAGTGGGGCGCCGCTCGCTCACGAGGCAGCACACAAACATACACACATACACACACACACTAACACGTGCACACTCGCGAGCGCACTAGGGGCCACCGTGTGAGCAGGCGCATTTTCACGCGATTTCTGCCAACATCATTTGTGATTCAGCGCGCACGCCGGCCGCAGGTGTTCCCAGCGGCGGCGACGCGTGCACGCCGGCCACCTGGACGGGGCCACTTTGTGTGTGCCCGCCAGCTCGGCGCGGCGTCTTGGCGGCGCCGGACGCGGCCGATGATGAGGATTATAAATAGACTCGTGCCGCTCGGCGCGGCCGAGGTGCAAGTCGGTCGTGCGCGCGGCGCCGTCGCCGCCCACGCACGAGTTCAGATTTCAACCGACGCGCGCGACTCATTCAAATCTCGTCCGGCCCGCCCGCGACATCGGCGCCTCGCTCGTCTCCTCGGCCGGCCCGCCTCCACGTCCTCAAGCTCGTGCCCAGCCTGTCCTGGCTTGTGGTGGGCGCGCGACGCTCGCCGACTGGCACGCCTCTTGCGTAATAAACAATAAAAAACGACTCGCGCCGCCGTGGGCCTAAGTAAACTCCGTGGGCTCCATTTGTTTTGGGTCGCGCGCAATCGCTCGTCGACGAGCGGCCGCGTGGCAGTCGCGCGTCCAACTGTCCGGTGGCGGCGACGGGCCGACGGCGACTCGCTGGACGGCCGCGAGATAAAACTCTCGGCGCCGCTCGAGTCGGGCGCGCCTGGGCCGAGTCAAACAAGCGAGAGAGTGGCGCTCGAGTCGGCTTCAAAGACAGGCAAGAAAGAGATAAAAGGCGACGCTTGGGCTGGCCCGCGCGACCGGCAGCGCGTCCAAGTGGCAATTTTTTGTTTCGCTCGCCCGCGGCTTTGCCTCCCCGCCAAGATAACTGTCGCCTGCGACTGCCAACCGACTGGGCGCCCACTGCACGCCCGCCGCCACCAAGTTGGCGCCCACGACCGCCGCCAACGGAAACGAAAGATTTGCCGCTACCGCTGCGCCGACTCCCATGAACGAGACTTATTGTCCGCCGCTTCCGTTGGCCGGGCGCCAGCGCCAAACGGCGCGCGCACGCGCCCACGGCCGTCAACTTGGCCCCCCCGAGCTGAGGCTGAATTTAATTAGCAACTCGAGCCGGGCGCTCGTTATCAGAGAGTGCGCGATGCGGGCGAACCGGCCGCCGGCCGGACGCACCTGAGCGCCCGCACACTTGTCTTGGGCGCTAGCGCGCGCGCGCGCACGCACGCACGTTCCTCGCTCACTTCCGGCCAGAGGCGCCGCCAAAGAGCTTCCAAGCGCCGTGGACGTGATCTGAAGTCGGCGCCTCCGAGTGGCGCCTCGGCCTTGACTTGGGCGGCGCTGAATATCGGCGGGCGCGTTTCGATTAACTGGTCGGCCGTGGCGCCTCGCTCGCCGGCTGTCGGCATCCGGGAAGCGCGCGCTCTGCCTTAATTTTGTGCCAAAAAATAGGCCGGCCCCGTGTTGCCGGCTGAGCGGTTGGCATTTGGGGGCGCACGCGTAACGAGCGCCTCTGGCTCGCCGCGGCCAAGCCCAAGCGGACGCTGAGACAAAGGCCAAGGCGGCGCCGAGACGACACTCGGGCCCAGACGCGTCTTGCCGAGGGCTAGCAGCAGCTGAACGTGCGCAACAATAATAATGGTAATCAGCGAGTCGACTCGAGCGCCGGCCCTGCGCTCGAGTTGCGCAATCATCATGCCGAACCGAATGTTAATGTTACGCAACGTTCTGTTGGCGCGAGTTGCGCAGCGTGCGCGCCTAGCTCACGCGCGGCGCCAGTCGCGACTTCTTTGCGCCCGGCGTCGCCCCAACTGGGCGCGACTCGGGCGCGTCGCCGGGCGCCACTCAGTGTGGGCATTTGCAATTGCTCGTCTTTCTCATTTATTTCATCCACGACGACCACACCACCACCACCACAACTACGACAGCGCACCGACTTGGCGCCCCTCACGACAACAACAAGCTTGCCCGCAGCAACAGCAACCACAACCACAGTGCCAACAACTCCTCAAGTCGGGCGCTATTTTGTGGCGCCAGACAAGAGGTCGATGAAATCGGGTCGCCGGCGCGAAATTAACTTTTTGGCTCGCTGCACCGATGACGATGATGACGGCGACGGCGACGGCGACGACCAAGTCGACGGACGAGCGCCACCATCGCGCCCACTCGAGCGGGCCGCGCGCGCTGTGGGCGTGTCGCGAGCCCAACACGCCCACCGCCAGCTTGGCTCGCCCGGCGCCACGCGGCCCGGGTTTTGGAGGCTGTAATTTGAGCGGCCGCACGTGTTGTTGTTGTTGTTGTTGTTGTTGTTGCGCGCGACGCACGGGTCGAGCCGACGGCTTGTCAAGATCCAGTTACCTGTGCGCGAGCGCGTGACATATAGCCGGCGTTTGGGTGGCGCACAGCTAGCCGCGCTGATGATTGAGAGACAACTACGGGGCCACAATTCCCATGATGATGAATGGTTTGCGCCAGCTCATTGACGGCCGTGATCGTTTCGTGAGCGCGAGTTGCAATGAAAAACGTGGCCGATGTCGTCCAGGCAGCCGCTGCAAACGCCCTCCGCGTGGGCGTCCACCCCCAAGTCCACGTGGCCGAGGGGCTATTCAGTGGAGTTCGAGTTTGGCAAACTGCTTGCGCACTCGAACGAGCCGCTGATCGTCGCCAAATAATAAAGACTGACAGCCCGCGCCCGCCTTCAATCGATCAACGGACTTGGCCCGCAGTGGGCGCGCTGAGCCAGTGCGTGTGCGCGCGCCTAGCGGCACTCGCGAGCGCCGCTAGGCGCGCACAGATGCACAATGAGCACTATTGTTCTTGGCGGCGGCGGCAGAGGCGGGGGCGGCTCGCTGATGGCCCGTTGGCAGCGCCAACTCACTGCCAGGCGGTGTTGTGAGTGTCGCGCCGATATGCAGACGTCGTCGCCGTTCGGCGTGGGCCAGACAATTGATTCCGAGGAGAGTTGGCGCGCGCGCCCCCGACGAGGCCTCGCTATGGGCGCGCGAGTGTGCGCGTGTGTGCGAACGTGCCAACAATTAGAATTCGCGCCACCAAGCTCGACTCGACTCGACTCGACTCGGAACTAGACGCTCGCACCCTCGGGCGCCCGACTGGCTCGACTCACTCGACGCGCGCCCGTGCGGCCTGGACTCGGCCGACAGGGCGAGCATTATGCACCTCGATTGTTGTTGTCACCCGTCGACGGGCTCGCATTGGGCCGCTGCTCACGCGTGCCCGCTGACTGACGTCAACTTGACGACCGACTTGCGCCTCGGTCGAGATTGAAATTTGAATCTCGGCTCGCAATTGGGCGACGAGTCGAGCCGAGTCGAGTTGAGTCGAGTTGAGTCGAGTTGGGTTGAGTCAAGTGAAGCGTCGATCCGCGACGTCGGGCCCCCGATGACAGTTCAAAGCGACGCTAAGTAAACAAGAACTCGAGTCAGTGGTACCGGCCCACTTCCGGTTGACGTGCCCGGCCCCCCGGAATGTTCTGGCAGTGTCTGTGTGTGTTTTGTGGAAACTCGGCACGCGCCCGCAGTGGTCTATTGTGCGGGCAGGCGCGGGCGCCAAGTCCGGGCGGGATTTGGACCCGCCCACTCGGGGTTCATGTCAGTGTGGCTGCCCGCGCACCTTTGCTGGCCAGCGAAGACGTACACAATGCCCACTACGCGCACAGAGTCGCACTAACTTCCAGCACTAACTTCCAGCACTAACTTTATCACCTCTCCACGCCCAACCCGTTCTCGAACACACCCAACAGCAACGTGGCGGGCATAAAGCTGCGCGGCGCCTCGTTCCTCATGCACCAGGTGTACGATGACGCCACCACCTTCAAGCTGGTGGGCGCCGCCTCGCAGGTGAGCGGACTTCCCATGGAGGTGTGTCTGGAGGAGTTTGGGAAGCACTTCCTGGTGTACTGCCAGAAGAACGGCTACGACCAGATCCTGCGCGTGCTCGGCTCGAATCTCTACGACTTTCTCACGAACCTCGACAACCTCCACGACCACCTGGCCTCCATCTACCCCGGCATGCGGGCGCCCTCGTTCCGCGTCACCCGCAACCTCGAGTCCAACGTGGCCGGAAGTGGCGTGGATGCGGCCGCAAATGGCACCAGCCCCGCCTTTAGTCCATCAACTACGACCACCACCACGACCACCACGACCACCACCACCACCACCAGCTCGAGCACGAGCGGCAGTGCGCGCGGCGACGCGGCCCAGGAGGCGCTCCTGATCAAGACGGCGGGCTCGATGTATCTGCACTACTACAGCGAGCGCAACGGCTTGAGTCCCATTGTCAAGGGACTCGTGCTGGCGGTGGCGCGCGAGTTCTTCTCCACCGACATCGTGGTCACCGAGTGCAAGCTCTTCAAGCCCCAGCTCGGCCACCCCGACGACCACGTCGTGCTCAAGATCGACCGCCGTAGTCAGGCCGACATCCTGTTCGACGAGCAAACCTCCGCCAACATCGACCGAGCCGCCGCCGCCGCCGCCGCCAAAAGCGCCGCCACCAGCGCCGCCACCAGCGCCGCCACCAGCGCCGCCTCGCCACAACAGCCGGACACGCGGCCCCCGAGCGGCGCGACACCCGAGCCACCGGAAGTGCGCGCGTCGGCGGGCGGCGGGCGCACGCTGCTGAGCGCGGTCTTTGGGGACTCGCTCAGCAAGCGCGCCCGGGACTCGCTGATCAACAGCGACATTATGATGCAGTCGTTCCCCTTTCATGTGATATTCGACGAACACTTCAAGCTGGTCCAGGTGGGCAAGTCGCTGTTGCGCGTCACCAGCGCCTACTGGCGGCGCCGGCGGCGTCTCGCCGGCGAGCCCGGCGAACTGGCGCCGCCAATCAAGTTCAGCGACCTGTTCGCCATCGTGCGCCCCAAGATCGAGTTCACCTTCGACGCCATCGCCGACCACACCAACCAGGTGTTTGTGGTGCGCACGCGCCCGCTCGTGCTCAACGCCGACCTGGCGCGCCACAAGGCGCAACAGGCGACCGCCGCCGACCCTCAGGCGGCGCCCGGCGCCTGTCGAGCGCCCGGCGACCCCACTTCCCTGGTTTGCGGCCGAGCTGCCGCCCATGTGCCCCATGTCGCGGATGGCGCTGAAGCGGCGCTCGTGCGTGGCCAAGCTGGCCGAGGGCGCGGCCGACGAGGACGTGGGCGTGGCTGCGGACACGGTGATAGAGACAAGCGCGGGCCAGGCGCCGCCCACAACCCCACCGGCGGGCTCAGCGGCGGCGGCCACGGAAGCGCTCGAGCAGGCCACTCATTTGAGCCTGCGACTCAAGGGCCAGATGATAATATTGGCGCGCGACTCGATGGCCGAGCCGGCGGCGGCGGCGGCGGCGGGGGCGGGCCCGGTGCCCGCGGGGCGCGCTCTGCTTGTACCTGTGCTCGCCGCGCGTCGACCACCTGGACCAGCTGATCGAGTGCGGCGTGCGCATGGCCGACCTGGCGCTGCACGACCGGGCGCGCGAGCTGATGCTCATGTCGCACACGCACAAGGAGGACCGGGAGGCGGTGGAAGAGCTGCGACCCATGGCACCAACGGACCTGAAGAGATGGACACGAAGCTGCGCCAGGAGAACAAGCGCACCAACGAGGTGTTGCACAACATCTTTCCCGCCAAGATCGCCACGCTCCTGTCGCACGGCACCAAAGTGGAGTCCGAGTCCTTCGACCCGGTCACCTGTCTCTACTCGGACATCATCGGCTTCACCAAGATGTGCGGCAGCGAGAACGTGCGCCCCATCGACATCGTGCGCCTGCTCAACACACTCTACCTCCAGTTCGACAACCTCACCAACATCCACGGCGTCTACAAGGTGGAGACCATCGGCGACGCCTACGTCATCGTGGGCGGCCTGCCCGAGCCCGTCGAGGACCACGCCGACCGCTGCGTGCGCATGGGCCTCGACATGGTCAAGGTGATCGCCACCGTCCGCTCGCCCGCCGACAACCAGCCCATCCAGGTGAGTGGCTTGGCGCGACACTCGATTTAGTTTGCTAGAGTGGACGGCGCCCTTTGCTAGTCAGCGCCCACTCTCGCGCTCACCTCGAGCGAGCCCCCAGGCTGACCGGCCGCACTCGAGCCGGTCGAGCTACTCGAGCCGAGATGTCGGATGTTTACCTCATCAGCAGCGCTAGGGCGGACTGGAGCCGCTGCATCGACCTAGCGCCGCCGCTCCAGTCTGGCCGCCCGCCCGCCCGCCGCCCGCCCCCGCGGACACGCTCGACTGCGCCGGCCGACTTGCACCTGGCCCGCGCCGTCTCGAGATACAAATCGAGAGCTCGCGCTGAACTGTCGCTAGGCGCCGACCGCGAGAATTGGTGGCCCGGCCCAGATCGAGTCCGAGTTCGCTGGCGCCAAACAGAGAAGCGAGCGCTTCCTGTTGACGTAAGTTGTTTTGACGCCAGTTAGCGGTGAGGCCGCGCGCGTATGCGGGCGGAAGTCTGCTCGACCCCCGGGCGGCGGCGGCTCGCTGGAAGTGTGACTATCGCGCGCGTCGAGCTCAGCTAGTTGTGGCCGATGGCGCGCGAGACGCAGATTGCGATGAACATTAATTATCCCACTCGAGGCGGCCGAGTGTCTGTCGCACCGATGCTCAGCCCAATCTAAAATGCCAGGCCATATCCTCTGCTTACTCGCCCGATTTCGGCCGGAAGCAGCTCGCTCGTCCACCAGATGGCGTCCCCCACTAGCGACTCTCAATCGAGTCGCTCGCAACCTAGTCGCAGTTCACTAGGGAGAGGCTAACCATGAAAACAACACAATTACACACACACAAACACAAACTCACACACAGATGCGCATCGGCATCCACTCGGGCCCGGTGATGGCCGGAATTGTGGGCATCCGCGTGCCGCGCTACTCTCTCTTCGGCAACACCACCACACTCGCCAACCAACTCGAGACGCACGGCGTGGGCGGCAAGATACACATCAGCGATGTGACACTCAGGTACGCACACTCTCTAAATAGCCCCGCTGAACAGTCTCTTTCTCAGTCTCTCATATATGGCATTTAACTGGCGCCATGAGGTCTGCATGGGCTCGCTCCACTCAAAAGACTAATCCCGCCGTGAGCGCACAAATCCACACACACACACACACACACACGCACACACAGGAAGCTTATCAAGCGCGAGCGCTTCGTGATCGAGGACAATCCGAACCAAATTGCAGGCTTCCCCTTCCAAACTCACTTTGTGACCGCCTACCTGAGCGACCAGGGCGAGCTCCAGAAGCACGAGCGCATCCTCGAGGAGGAGCTCATCAAGGACTTTGCCATGATGGGCAACGAGCTCGAGCTGGTCGAGGACTCGTCGCGTCTCGACCCGCTCTCGCCTCGGCCCAGTCCAATGAGCGCCAGCTCGCCGCGAGCCCTCGCCAACTCGCTCGATCTCAAGGTCCAGCCGCCCACGGCCGGCGCCAGCAACTCGCCGCTCGAGGCCCACTCTGAGCTGGCCTCGAACGACAAGGCGGCCTCGAGCGCCGACGCCGACCGGCCACACGCCTCCCGGAAGTGCGCCTCGACGAGTCGCAAGACTGGCCGGCCGCTCGTCCTGATGGACGTCGAAGGTAAGCCCTGCAAGCTGCATGCGCCCACTCCGCCCGGCCCGATCTGCCTGCGACCTTTGGCTTTATGCGCCGTCTTTGCCATTCGACATCCGCCTGTCTGTCTGTCTGTTCGCCTGTCTATTAGCTCGTTCGCCTGTCTGCTGGCTCGTTCGCATCTTGTGCATCTCGACCGTTTGATTGCGCTCTGGTTTTGGCCTGCGAAGAGGACGTCTGCATGTGGCCTTGGAAAACCTTTCAGCCTGGAGTTTGTGGGCCGCCTTGATCTGCATCGTCATGTGCCCAATTTGGCCGCCTCGATAGCCGGCCGAGCTCAGCCCCTCGGCGCTAGTCTCACAAACACTCGCACACCAACTCGAGCGCTCGATCTAAGACCGCCCGCGCACATCCATCGCCCACACATCGCAGACACACTCATCTAGACGACTCGCAGGTGGACCGCCAAGCGCGCGCTCTCTCCGCCGGCCCCGTAAGTCTCTCGCGGCCTCAGGTGCCCGCATTCAGCGCGGCCCCTCTCTTCTCGCCTCTTCTCTTCTCTTCGCTTCGCGACAAACAGCTTCTCGAAATTTATTCTCCAACTCGATGCGAGTCTCGTGGTCTGGGTTCGCTCTCTTGTTCGCACAACTCGCTCGAAGTCACTCCTCTAACTCACACGCCCCCCCCCCCACTCGCTCCGCACCAAAGTTGAGACGTCCCAGTCGAGACCGTCCACAGCAAAGACAACCACAACCACAACCACGAGCTCCAGCACGACAACGTCGGCCGCGCGCGATTGCATCGTCAGGCTGTCGAGCTCAGTCTGCGACTCGGCGATTGCGGAGGCCCTCGAACAGGTGAGCCAGCGTGAGCGCGCCGACGAGCTGCTGCGCGCGCTCCACTCGGCCATAACGCACGACCTGGCGAGCCTCATCTCAACGCTGCTGAGCAACAGAGCCCCGCAGCGGACGGCCGCCGACCAGCTGAGAGGCCGGCCCACAGGTGAGCAGCCCGTCGGGAGTCCGTGTCCGCTATGCGACGGTCTGGGCCGAGTGCAGCCGGCCGGCGAAATACGCAGCCTCCTGGCCGCCTGTCTCGACTGCCGCTGGTCGCCGGCTCCACGAGGCCTCGAGGGGCCGGCGCCTCAGCGGACGTCCAGCGGGGCGCTCCTGGCCGAGCTCCTGGATGAGCGCGACAAACTCGAGCTCGAGATCGCGCGCCTTACCAGCTCGGCCGCCTCGACTAGGGGCCGCGCAGTGGGGCGAGCCCAGCACCAGACCGCCGGCGTGGCCGTGCCCGCCGACGCCCAGTCGGCCAGCTCGACCGCCCAGCGCATGAAGCGCATGGACACACTTAAGCGGCGCAAGATGGAGTTGATTCGCCAGAACCAGCGCCAGACGTCGCCCCAGCCCGGCTCGCCCGACACGCCCCTCAACTGGCCGGCCGCGCCCCCCGCCGGCGCGGCCCTACTCAGGTCCGCCTCGGCCATGGACACGCCCCATTGCGTCATCGACGAGCTGCCCGAACTGCGCGAGCCGTCGGACGGAAGTCAGGCTCGCGAGGGCGGCGAGCGCTCGGCAAGAGGCGAGAAGTCTGCCAGAGTTCAGCAGTCGAGCCGAGGGTCAGTGAATAGGCAGCAAATTTCCAGGCTGCCCCCGCCGCCGCCACCGCCATTGACCGGAACCATCGCCCAGCAGCAGCAGCGGCAGCACCAACAAGCGAACGAGTGCGCCTCCAATAGATCGCTGGCCAATCTGATCGACGATCCCGAGGACATTGACGAGGTGGCCTATGGCTCGGCTAGCGCCCGCAAGCGATTTACTCTGGGCCAGCTGATGTCGAGTCTCTCGGGCGCGATCTCGTCGCCATTCAGCTCGCCCAAGAAGTCGCCGCTCGCCACCAAGACGGCCTGTGGTCGGACGCTCAAGACAAAGACGGAACAGTCTGCTTTGTATCATCCCAACCACACCAACTCGCAGACAAAGCAAACTGTTGCTCGTGCCAACAACAGGAACTGCTCTTGCCTCAAGTCGTCCGGCTCAAACGAAACCATCGACTCTCAGATTCACTGAAGTCCCACTCTGGCTACGGCTCGCATGCCCGATATCAGCCGACGGGAGAGAGGCGTCTAGTCGCACCAGAGTCAATTATTCGCTTCCATTCAGTCAGTCATTGTGATCGATGAATTGGCTCAACACCACCGTTGCTCTCGAATAAAGCGCTTGATTGAACTTGTCCATCATGCTCAAATAACCTGCTCTAAGATCAGGCTTTCCGCTTCAATAACTTCGACCAGTCCCTCGCATCAGCTCCACACTAATAACACTTCCGGTGACACGTATGACAATACGATACCGACATTAGTATAGTTTAGTTGCAAACAAGAACCCGAGTTCGCCAACCTCCATAAGCACTTCTCAGGTGCTTAGTTGTAACTGGATATAGTGGAGTCTACCAAAGTAGTCTGATACTAATGGTTTGGCACTAGCATGAAATCTAGCATATGCAGTCCAAAGATTTACGCACTATATGACTAGAATCAATTAAAGCGGGAGTCATAGGGGCCATCGCTATCAGTCCCATTCATCATAGAATTCGTAGGACTCTGCATCTTTACTAGCGGAGTCGCCAGAAGGCTCAGGATCAGAGTCAAAGTGTGAGCTAAAGATGTCGAAAACATTTCTTATGACTTTCCTGTGCTTCTGCTTCTTGCCGTCTTGATCGAGAGCGAAGGCGAAGAACTCGTCCAAGTGCCAGTGATCTTTGTATCTCGTCTGCCATAATTGAGTTACTTCAGTCATAGCTCTCTGATTACTCGATGAAATGATATCGACCAATATGTCTTGCAATAACTTCCATCGATCTGGTTTTTTGATCTCACTAACAAACTCCAGGCTGTCCATCAGAGATTCCAATGCCTGACGCCGGTTTGAGTTCATATCACATAATACCAATATTTCATCACGTCTTGGGTCGAGCCTGCGAAGATTGTCGACCAGAGCCAACATATCGCTGCCAATCGGATATTGATCCAACTTGAAAGTATTGTCCTTTTCTTTGAGGCTAAAGTTATTGATAGTCTCCATATCTCTCGACCTTTGCTCTTCCAACGTTTGCTCGTGTCTGGAATCTGTTAGCGAGACGAGATCATCCAAATCCTTACGACGTCGCTTAGAAGATGGCGATGATTCAGCTCTCAGGCTATTGATTAGATTATATAACAATAAGTTGGCTGTAATATTGTCCGGATTAGATGTTTGGAATGCGCTCGAAAACAAGTATGCTTTTTTGTAGAATCCATGACTCAAAAGTACATCCAGGATGCACATGACATAAAGCTCGTGGTTTGTGTCGGCTCTCTTCAACGGTTCCATGGCGTTTACGAGCCAACCCTGTGTTGATACGTCAAGTTTGAGCATTTCTTGATCGTGCACCTTCTGTCTCCATTTCATATAGTTGAACAGAAAGTCATAACATTTCATATTGATACTTATCAAAGGGGAATGTCTGTGAAAAGAGTAGGACATATATTTGTGGCGTTGAGCGAACAGTTCCTCGGCATCATCTAGACGTTTGTTGCTTAGAAAGTAGCTTAAGAATTCTATAAAGATGTCTGGTTTGGACATGTTCAGCTTGCTCATCAATGTCTCAAGGTACAGCATAAAATTCTTGCTTACTTTGTTAGTATCCACACAATGAACCATAATCATTGTCATCCTGAACAAGACATAAGGGTCCAGAGTTGTCAGGCTGGGCAACAAGCGCATTGCCCAACAACAGAGCTTGACATCGTGTCTCGTTATGGCGCGATATACAATCTCGTAGAGGAACTCTTTGTGTATCGAGTATTTCCCCTTTCTCTGACCCGGCTTGCCGGAGTCGAAATACCAAACATCAACAAGTAGACCCTTCATTATAGTTGAGGATTGGAATTTTGTTCATCGAACATCACGCTGAACATTCTCATTAGTGATGTTCATTAAATTCGAGGGAAGGGATCACTACATTTTGAGGATTGATGTAAATGGACAATATCCAATCCTGAATTATGTTTTACTTGGAACAACGCACACGTGGACAAGGGAAGTGGGCTAAAGAACTCTGCCTTGCGCGACAGACTTCTGGTGTTTACAAAACTATTTGAATTTTGCACGTGCTGTTCATTGGTACCACTCGCTGATCTACATCGAACAATCTAATTTGCAACAAAACGAGTCCCGATGGAGCCGGAGCAGGATGTCAGAGATGGCTCTGCCTCTAATCCAATCCTAGTCGAATGTCTCAACAGAATCCCTGAGTTGGTGAACAAAGATGACGTGTTAGAGATGATTAATACTCAAGTGACAACTCTCGACCGACTAGACTGTACCAACAAGAGCCTCATCAACTGTAGTAATATGGCACAGAGTAAGCTTCTAGCCACCACCCGACTGTTCAAGAAGACAGCCAAAACAGCTTGCCGAATCGAAAAAAGACTTGGATGTCATATACAAGAAAATCTCCGACTTGAAGGAAAAGATTAAGGATAAACAACATAAGTTGGAAAGTCTCACAGAGCCGAGGGAACCAGTGTAAGGCCCCACAAGAGGCCATTAAGCTAGACTAAACTTTCTTCTAGTCTTGTGCATCTGTGATAATTTGTCCATATCATCTATAAATAAATTTATTGGAAGAAACTATCATCGGGCTGGAAGGACAGCAATCTTCAATCACTTTGGGGTCGCTACTCGTGTCAGCTTCAAGGATCTCTATCTCGCTCAAATCACCTAGTGAACTCCTGAGGTAGTTTATGTTAGATCTCAAGACTTGAGCTTCATCAAAAGGTAGCGTAAGATTGAATGCTTCTTCTCCGATATTTAGAATTATTTGTTTTCGCAATTCTGCAAAGGGCATCACTTTCTTCATGTACCTCTTCAGAGATTCACACTGTGCCAACTTGCTGGCTATTATCTTGTTTTCTGGCAGTTTTCCACCATGCTCTATGTAGAGATCGTGTAGGGTCTGACAGATGGTTGCTTGCCAAGGAGGAAAGTTTCTGGCCACGTATATAACAGATCTTGATGCTTTGGGTATCACAACTGGTCCAGTTTGGCCTTTCTTGACTTTGGGCGGCTGGTGAAAAGCTCTCAACCTAACCCTAAACTCGTGGACAGCATCATTGAGGTATATATATGATTTGTGCAAGTCTTGGTCATAGGTTTGTATATTCGGCCAACATGTTAAAGCTACGAATCCAGATTTGCCCAACAGCTCCCATATCTTTTGAGCGATATGAGGACAAATCGGACTGAGGATAATGGCTTGTGTCTCGATGAAACGCTTGATGAGTTGGCCGTGAACCCCGTCAGTACCACACATCTCCTTATATTTTGTCCTCAATTCTTGGTACTCGAAGAAAGCGCACCTCAGGGCTTCCCTGAATTGCATCTTTTCATATTGCTGCCGGGACTCGATGATAAGTTTGTTCATCGCATTGTCGAAAGTCTTGTCGGCGAAACTTGTTAGCTCACCACCTCTCATGCTATCAAAGGAGTCTATAGATTCTTCGCACCATTTGAGAAAGTTGAATAGCTTCAGGAGGCCAGTTTCAGCTTGATTATCCACAAAGTTTGCATCATCAATGCCATCTCCTGCATCGGCCAAGGCATACCTGACAGCATCTGCTCCATATAGTTCTATAGCGCCTTGCAGTGTTAAGAAATTACCTGTTGACTTCGACATCTTTTGTCCATTGAGCAAAAGATGTCCATTTGCACGCATGGATTTAGGCCACAGGTGTGGTTCACTCTCCCAGATTGCAGAATGATTGTACAGAGAATAGGTCAGATGATTTGGCACCAAGTCTTTACCGGATGATCTGAGATCGAAGGGATACCAATAAGAGAATTCCTGTCTCATAGCTGTCAGCACATCTTGAGTTGACTTTGGGAGTACCTTAATACCCCGATCGTCTCCGAAGAAAACATAATCCCAAGCTGACAGGGTCATGTCTTGTGGTTTCAGTAGACTGTCAGTCTGATCGCCAACTAATGAGCCATTCTGTAGGTAGTGAGCTATGGTGTAGTAAGCCATGTATATGGTCGAGTCTGACAAAGACTCTATAAGCCACTTCTCGTCCCAAGGTAGCTTTGTGCCTAAACCGTATGTTCTGGAGCAGGCATGCCCGTGGAGCCAGTCAATGGTTGTCTGGAATCTAGTACGCGTTTCCTCGGAGTAAGTGTTCATCTGCCTTAGAGCTGCTCGCACTTGATTCTTCCAGACTTGGTCTTCGTAATCTAGATACCACTGATCACACAAGGCAACAACACACTCATCTCCGGATCTAGATATAACTTGCTTCTCAGGTTCCATGTATAGTATAGCCTGATGATTATCAATTAATAGTTTCTGGATTGGCTTCCTCACCTCATTAACTTTCTTCCCTTTGTAGTCGGCCACGAGCATCTTGCCGTCGTAGAAGCCTTTCAGATACACACGCTCTTTGGCCTCGGCTAGTTTATCTCTATCATTTTGGCTCTGTATCTTAAGGTCGGCACATACTTTAACAGCACTCAACTCACCATAGTCGGCAACGTCTATGATCGGAATCGCTTCGAAGGGCAATACCATCTCGTCCTTGATACCGTACTTTTGTCGCAAAGCGGCTTTGTTCTTCAAGTCTTGGAGGGCAATCCAGTCATCGGGAGAGTCGGAGGGGACACTAGTGACAACTCCCGTACCCTTATCATCTTTAATAGTGAGCATAGGGAGAGAGTAGATTACCTTGTTGTAGGCAAGAGGACTCTCTAATGCTTGTCCCAACAGCTCTTGTCCATCGAACTCGGCTATGATATCTATTTCGCCAAATTTAGGAGTCAGATCCTGATGAGCCATGTTCATGGCGGCCCTCTTCGAACATACTCCAATCTCGTTGTTAATCATCTTGAAGGCGATATACTTCATGTCTGGCCTCAACCATAAATTTGTCTGCCCGTACATAGTCTCTGGCCTCAGAGTCGCGGCTAAAAGATAAACAGGGGCGTCTACGGCCGCAGTCAGAGAGGCTATTTTGGTAATCAATTTGATTTTGATTAATGTGTACTCTTGAGGGGCAACTCCCTCGCCAGTTGATCTGTCATGGTCCATACAAGGCTGACCATCTTTTGCCGAATAAATAGAGTAGCGTTTACCAAATTTTATCTTGTTCTTATTCTTGAGGTGCCAAAATTGCCACCTCACAAAACTATCATAATATGGGTTCGCGTCGGTTGTGATGAAAGAACGTCTCCAATCGATTCCTAGACCAAAAGCATTGAGGTCTGCCATAGCTTCACGTGGAAAGTATTCGAACCAATAAGTGGGATCTACAAACTTAGCTATCTCTTGATCGAGCCGAGCTGATACTTGTTCACTACTGAGTCCTTTAGTTTCCTCTTCGCTTAGTTTGATACTCTCTCGCATGATTTCCCATTGGTACTTTGCGCCGACTGACTTAGCGGCTGCCTTACTCTTTTTGGCTTTCGACTTATCCTTTGCCATGAGATCATCTATATCGAGTTTCTTCTCATCACCTTTAGTCTCATCCACATCCTTGTCCGCATCCACTGAGGGGAATTGTGGCGGGTTACCGAAGAGCTCTATCTCACGCTTAAGTTTGTCAGCACAGGCCAATATCGGCATGCCGGTACAGTGAAAACCTAGAGGAAAGAGGCATTTCTTACCGAGTAACCGCTGGAAGCCGACGGCGTACTCAACTTTCGAGATGGAAAACGAGTGGCCGAGGTGTAGCTTACCGTTCATATAGGGGTATGGAAAGGTGGCAAAATACTTTCCAGGATCGACTTCACTCGGCTCGGGTGGTTGTACCTGGAATATCTTGGCGTCGCGCCACTTGGCCTGGATCTCCTTCTCCATCTTCTTGTACTCCGTGAGCTTCTCATTCGACTTCCTCTGGCTGGCTAGCGCACTAGCCATCTTGCCTGATCAATCTGGATACTTGATATATATATGTGTGTGTAAGTTGATTTGATAATAAGATCACATATAATAACAATAATGTCAACCCTCTGGTGGCTGTCAGAGCACGATGATTATGAATGAACCCATGCCGCATGATTCTGACGGCGTGCATGCGGGGCTGTCATTTGAGCGCATGGCTTCCAGGCTTAATGACCGCATGAGGGCGCTGCGCATCCAGAGGTTAGCAAAAGTAAGCAAATTTAGCTTTGCAGACTTTGGCTGTTGTGGACTGACTGACGTAATTTTACACTCGAGAACACAATGATTGTTCGTGGGAAGTCGGTAGCATCCTAGAGACGAAAGCCATGAGAGCCGAGCCAAGGTGTGTGCTCTTTCGAGGCGCTCTTGACTTAGAGACCTCATCTCTCGCAGACAGAAGAAACAATGAGATAGATAGGAGTTGGGGCCAGTGTCGTGCTCAGGGTCATCAGAGCCAACACTGGCGAGAGTTGAGATGAAACTGACTCCAAGAGCTGGACTTGAAGTGCGGAAGTGAAATTGAGAGTCTAAGTTGCTGAGGAATGCGGCAAATTTGATACCCCGGAATTCAGGTTAGCTTTAGAGCTGATGGTCAGATAGTCAAGAAAGCCCCGGGGGCTAGCGTTGCGCAACACGCGACTGGAGGCCCAGCGCTTGCGCTCGAAGACGTACCTTTCGCGGCACAATTCGACTCATGGCGAGTTCCACTGCTTTGTGTGGCGAAGTTGCCAAGAACTATTATCCAGTTGAATGACTGCTGAGACAGTGTTCTCGTGGGCATGGGTGTGTGCCTGTCTAAGTGCGCTAGATCCGCGCACGGTGCATCTGGCGACCATAGTTTCATCTTAATTTTGCAGTCTCGCGCCAATATCCTCGAGTGAGAATCAAAGAGCACCCGCATGTGCTCGAGCTGGAGGCGTACAATTCGCTCGCAAAACTATGATGCAACAATTGAGCGGCAGCGCTGAACATACACGAAGATTGTGAACCCGCGAGGGCACATCTTGACTTACGATCTTCTTCGTGGAAACGTTGGGGCCTTGGAATCGCTGCCAGCCATTGGACAGAGTGAACGAGCAACAACAAGACGAGGCGAGGCGAAGCGAGCCACACGTACACCTCAGCTCGGGCGGCCGGCCTACAAGTGTAGAGAGCGAGCGTAGGGAGCGCTCGAGGAGGCGTCTTGACGAGCTTTCTAGTCGTTTGCGCGACTTTCTTTCATTTGTCTCCTCGTCGACTGCGCCACCCGAATGAGACTGCCGCCTAGCCAGCGCGGCAAAATCTTCCTTCGCCTCCGCCATTCGGCCGATCTCGTTTTCCTTTCTCTTTCCATCTCTCACGCTCTCCCTTGCTTGCTAGCTACATCTCACCAGCCGTGCATTTGTCCGCAGAAGCCGCGCCACTTTCACTCGCTCTTTCAATCTTCACACTTTGACCCACAAGCGAGCAAGCAAGCGAGCGCCCGCCCGGCCTCGCGTCTGGCTAACGGCCGACTGGGACGCAAAGGCGCCGGCAGCCAGACTCGTCTCGGTTTGGGAGATTTAACGACGCAAGCAATCAACAGCGACAGTCTTCATGGCCTACGAAGCCACGCACAGGTACCTGGCCATCTCGCATTGGTTACGCATGACAGATTGACGCGATGATGCGCTCGCCATCGACTGGCGCGCGCGCTCTCGGCCCTGGCCGGCCCCATTTGCCTGTTGCCAGCGCTTTAGTCTGCTAAGGCGGGGGCGGCGGCGACGGCGACAACGATTCCACGATATCGATTGCACGAAACGCAACCTCCGGCCCGCCTCGGCTAGCATCAATTTCAGGGCCTCCCGCGACGAGCTGATTGCGTAACACACCACAAAGGCGAGTGTGGAAGGCGACAATCGGGCAGCCGGCAGCGTGAGGCGCGCATGGATTACGTAATGAGAGGACGCGTATGGCCGCGGACGTGTTCGAGTTAGGCGCCGGGAGCTGGAAATGTGGGCGCGCAAAGGCGAGCTAGATGGGAGTGTCGTTGGGGAGCTCGTCGCTCGCTTGATGCGAGCGCCCCTTTGGTGTGCGCGGGGCAGCGCTAGGTCGGCTGATGATGAGTTCTTAACTGCGCCTAGACGTCCCGCGCTGGCCTCGTGTAGAGGGGTGGCCTCTAGAGGCGGCCAGACAGCGATCGCGCAAAATCGATTTGTATCGTCGCGCGCCGACAATTCTGGCGACAAACCGCACTCGCGAGTCGGCGCAGGTCAGCGCAGGGTGATAAAGCGAGAGGGGCCTCGGGGGTAGACGTGAAGACGAGACCAGGCGTTTAGGAGGGACTTGGAGCGGGAAGAGAGAAACATACAAACAAATACTTGCAGAAGTCAAGCGTCCGGAACAAAATCAATCTGGAAGTCGAAAACGACGACGGACTCGCCGGCCGACTGAGACGGCCAGAGACGCAAGTCAGGCGTGAGTATTGTTCCAGACGTGTTCTGTGTGCATGAGCCCGTGTGTGTGTGTGTGAAACAAAAGAGCGAGCAGCTCTCGGTGCTGATGTCTGGCGTCTCGCCACTTGAGGCAACACATGGACGAGTCTTGGAGAGGTATTAATTAGCGAGACGATGATTTTCTTGTGAGTCTCGTGTGCAGCACTCGAGTGCGCCGGGTCGCGGAACGGGAGAGCGAGAACGAGAGCGATTGTAGGGGCGGGCGCGCAACAAAACTAACGCCCGACCGAATAGCGACTCGTTGCTTTGTGTGTGCGTGTGCGTGTGTGGACACACATCAGAAAGGGCGGCCACACGCGGGGGTGATAGTGATACAGCCGTCTGATGGCTTGATGTAATAATCCAAGTTAGTTTACTTAAAAAACTGCTCACATGGGCGCGACGATGGCGCGCGCCAGTGCCTAGGGTCGCTCAGGAGCCTAGAGGCGTGCGCGAGTGAGCGCAGGACGAAGGCGCGCGCGCGTACAAGTGAGTGGCTTTGTGCGCCGAGTGTGCGAGTGCGCGCCTATGTTTGCGTCTTCATGTGTTTGTCGTGTGCGCTAGCTCGCTCGCTCGCTTGCTCGCCTGGGTCAATTATAAATCCGATGTGTCTACGTGGCCTTTGTGCCTTTGGTTAATTAGCGACAGCGAGGCGAGGCAAAACAGAGGAGTGCCAGCGCGATACAAAGAGCGAGCCGTGGGGTAGCTCGGGCCCTCGAACCGACCGAAGATGAGCGCCACCAGGTCGGACAGAACTAACGCTCGAAGTGGCGCATCAAATCGACAAGCTCGGCCGTCTGCAGGCGACTCACCTCAGAGTTCGAGCGCGCCAGTTGCGTCCGGCAGGAGCAGCGGCGGCGGCGACGGCACCACAAGCGCCGACAACAGTGGCGCCAACAACAAGCTTGTCTTTGGGCTCAGCTCGCGCGCCAATCGAGTCAAGTATGACGAGTACGCCGAGCAGCGGCTTAAAACAAGAAAGTCTCAGTCGCCGCCGCAGCCGAGCGGTCCAGTGAGGATCGAAGAGTCCCAGGGCCACAGGGTGGCCGCGAGCGGCCCGAAAGGTGGCGATGCGCACCCTAGCCAGCAGAGAGTTACCGCAGACCGCGAATCGAGTCGCAGAGAGAGAGCACGTCGCAAGTTGCAGCCCTCGACGCACCAGCACCAGCACCAGGCCCGACCTCAGCAACAGGAGCCTAGTGATATCGCGCCAGACAAAATCCCTAGTGCCGAGGTGGTGAGCGGCGGTAGCGGCAAAGTGGTGACAAGCGGCAGCTCGACGGTATCGGTGGCGGCCAGCGTCAGAGCGCGCTCAAAGTCGCCCGACGAGCGCTCTTCGGTGGTTCGCATGGCGCGCCGCAAGAGTCTCGAGGAGGACTTGAGTGCGATCAAGATCGAGTCATCGAGGCCGCGAACACGGCCCAGCGGCACTCACCACCCTCAGCAACAGCCACAAGATCACCAACTCCAACAAATAACCTCCAGCGAGCTCGAACCCCAGAGACCCCAGACACGAACTCAGTTCAACATCACTCCGCCCCCGCAGGTCTCAATCGCGGGCGCCAGCAAGGGCGGCTCCATGGTGGGCTTCGCGAAGGCGCGCATCTACGACAAGCCAGCCAAGAAGATCCTGCCAGCCACGAATCCGCCCGCACCCAGTCCACTGGATCCCGCCTGGACGAGTCCGTGGTCGTCGCTGGACGACCAGCAGGCGATCCCCAAGTCGATCAAGTGCGGCTCCAAGCCGCCCAAACAGGTGAACGTAAGCAAGGCGCGCGAGCGCTGGGAGGGCGGCGAACCGTTTGCCCGTTGCAAGAGTCGCCAGCGCCTGGCCGCCCAGGCGAACAAGAAACTATTCCCTGGCACCTGGTCCATGACCAGCGTGGTGGCCACCCAGCAGCTTCATCTGAAACAGGCGCTAGCCCAGGCGAGTGCCTTCGTCAAATCAAACATTCAAGACACAGATCCCTCGGTCAAGGTGCTCACTCGCGGCTCGGTGCTCGAGCGGGTGCAACAGTTTGAACGAGTGCCCGGCCTCTCCGATGGCAACAGTCCGCCCGTTTCGACTTCCTACTCCTCCTCGTCCTCGTCCTCATCCTCACTGCTCTCGTCCAGCGCCGCCAGCTCTCTGGATGGAGCCGACGATGGAAGTGATCAGCTTCTTTCCGATTATCTGTCACGAACCTCGAGCGCCAGCTCGCTCGATGCCGGCGCGAATGGCGAGGCCGTGGTGACTATAGGCGCAACTGGTGGCGGCGGAGGCGGCACTGCTGCAGACGACTCGACTGGCAGGAAGACTCACTACAAGAAACGAGTCAGCTCAATCCAGCAGCAGCAACAGTTCACCCCGTTGCTGACGAGCGCAGTCGATAGCTCGGGCGCCGACCAATCTGCGGGCCGAATGTCAAAGAGCCTATCGACCTCGAGCGTGGCTCAGCAGCGCCGGCTAACTTTGCGCCGCCGCTCGTCCCTCTTGTCTGGTGTCGCCCAGAACAATTCCACCAGCTCGCTGATACCGAGATTCTATCACCCCGATGGAAAGCCAAACACCTACGAGATTGAAGTGCAGAAGCGCAACATTGTTGCCGCCTTCGACAATCTGCCCGAGCGCTCATCTCAACTTGAGGGACCCAATGCCAAGCGCCACTTCCATCAGATCGCCACGGCCTGCGGCTTCAGCGAGTACTTCAAAGTGCCGCTCAGATTGTATGTGAAGCACCAGCTCGACAACTGTCCGCAACTATTCATCGTCACTCAGACCAAACCATCGCCACCTCAAAGGAAGACAAGCACTGTCTCCCTGCCTCAGCCTAATGGTACTTCAGTGACATCCATCTCGATGAAAAGGCGTCACTCGCGCAGTAACTCGATAGCGCTCAATCAGCTCAACAAACCTCTACTCAAGGCGGCCTCAGTCGATTCAGCCTCAAACGGCACTACGGATACAGCCTGTGAGATTCGTCTGGTGAGCTGCGATCAATTCTTGGCCTGCTGGCGTGATCTCATCGGCAAAGCCTATGACAATGCCGCTAGATTCGTGCACCTGCTCACTCTAGGCAAACGTCCTTACCTTCTACCAGAGGACTTTGTGCCTCTTGTCCAATCAATCATTGACGACCATCCGGGTCTTAGTTTTCTTCGGGCGGCGCCTGACTTTCACATGCGCTACATTCAGACTGTGATTGCCCGGATATACTTTTGTGTCAACAGGAGCTGGACAGGTAGGATCACGTTGCAAGAGTTGCGCAAGTCAAATTTGTTGGCAGTTTTACAAGTTCTGAGCCAAGAAGACGACATCAACCAGATAACCGACTACTTCTCATATGAACACTTCTACGTGATCTACTGCAAGTTCTGGAGTCTCGATCAAGACCATGATCTGCTCATCAGCAAGGAAGATCTGGCGCGTCACAATGATGCCGCAATATCGTCGCGCATCATCGAGCGCATCTTCTCCAATGTCGTCTCGAAACATACCCACAAAACGGGCAAGATGAGCTACTCAGACTTTGTATGGTTTCTCATAGCCGAGGAAGACAAGAAGCATCCAAGATCTGTCGAGTACTGGTTCAGATTAATGGATATAGATGGAGATGGTTACATCAGCATGTATGAGATGGAATACTTCTATTATGAGCAAATGAAACGTCTCGAGCTGATGAATATTGAGCCTTTACCGTTTCTAGATACCGCTTGTCAAATTTTGGATCTTGTCAATCCCAAAGAGAAGAACAAAATCTCGCTGGCAGATCTCAAACAGACCAAAATGTCCACCATATTCTTTGATACATTCATAAATCTAGAGAAGTACCTCGAACACGAGTCACGCGAGTTCGTCTCGACAAGGGATGTTATCCAGGATGGCGTGGTAGTGTCAGACTGGGACAGATACGCTGCCGAGGAGTATGGAAGCTTAGTCACCGAGGAAACGAGTGTCTAGGTAACTGGCCTCCAGGTCGGTTGGTTGAAGTCATTAAACTCAATCGAGTGGGTTATCACATTCGTTATTCTGATATTATCTAAACGCTCAAGCAAGCTTCAGTGCAGCTATGTGATTTCGTTGCTGCCTTGTTATGTTGGCCTTCTCGGTTTTGAAGATTTGCTGATTTTGCTTACGCTCTTTGCGGCGCTCCTGTCTATACACCTTCAACGCCTTCTTCCTGGCTCGCCGTTCTTCCGGTGTTTCATTTTCAGGTCTTATGGACAGCTTCGATAAGATAGTTGCTCGCGTGGAGGCTACGGATTGAGAGATTTCACTACGACTCCTTTCATCCGAATCTCCTTCGTCCATTTTATCGACTACCATTGAAGAATTCCGCCTTCGCGGTTCAACGATCAATTTTGGGTGATTGTAAAGATTCGAATTGTAACTTAAGATTGACTCGCAGTCAATGCGATTCTCCCGGCGTCTCAACTCCACTTCCACAAGATCCTCGTCCTCGGCAGCTGGTTCGTCACCTATAACCGCCTCTCTGTGGTGTTCGGAGACAATCTCAGGCTTATAATCATTACCGAAATCTTTATGACGGGCTATCTTGACTTCAGCTTTCATGTCCCTAATCTGGTCTGTATCCGTCAATAGCTCATCACCTTTCACATCGTTCAAGTCCAAGGCTCCTATCTCAGTATCGTCGGCGTACTCTTTCTCGAAAAGCCTCTCAAAATGTTCGTCAATTTGCTGTAAACCTTGACTTCTATGCATCACTGAAGACGTCATAGAATAGTTAGTGAATATTGATTTGCTACTCTCGCCATCCTGAAACTTTTGTCGCATTTGATCATTAATATCGGCTTTCTTCGATGTTTTCTTCTTGAATAATATTAGACGACGACCTTGCAAAGGAACGTTGTGCCCCTCTTCGTTCCTGATTTCATCATCTAGATCATAGTTGTCTGAGTCGTTATCGTAGTCAACTTGATAGTCATCATCATCCTTCATGCCATCGTCAGGTCCAAAAGAGACAACCTCAGGGTCATCAGCAAAGAGATCTTTGGTGAGCTCTGATTCCTCATTATCTAGCATTTCACCTTCATCCTCGATCAATCCACCGGCCTGATCAATGAAATCGTCGTCTAGAATATTCTGCGGATCTTCGAAATCGAAATCTTTAGACATTGCCTGCAATATGTCTGAATCGAACGTCATCCCTTCAGCCTTATGTGCTCTCTCAAGCATACCAACCCTCGTCTGTTCCTTGGATACAAACAGCGAGTGATCAAAGTCAGGCAACCGATCTCTTGCTTGGTCGAGATCAACCTTGCCTTTTGGTACGAGAACATTATGGGGCGCATCGATATCGGCCGCAAGAGGATCACGTTGGGGCCTAGGGGCAAGCAAAAATTTGACGGCCTTCTCTTTCTTTCTGGACCCCCGATGATTCATGATTAGTAGTTATGTTTACGAACAGTTATTAAGTTTGATAAGTATAGATTAATATAGTAATGATATTCGATGGACGAATCAATCTGTGAAAGACCACATTTGCGCGAATCTGCGGCTTCTAAACAATGTGCGACCCACGTTTTTCTGATCAAGGCGGTGTGAGCTGCGTGTTGTTCTTCCTGAATGCCGCAGCTCAGAACTGAACTCCGCAGTGCAGTTATCCCTTTAAATCATCATATTTAACCATCAATTCTGGTTGATTGAGACTTGGTTCTCAGTCAATTTACACTCTGGGCACTTACTGAGGCCGTCTACGGCTAGGAAGTTGGGAGGTTTGTCTGATGCAGTTCTTTCGGCATAACTTGTGTTTTTGCGCGTCTTGTTGCTATGACAATGGACAGCGACTAATTCGGAAGTGGACATGTCACTTTCGATGCCGTTTTTCTGCCTCACAGAACAGAGATAGATAGATATATCTCGAGCAGATTCCAGACAATCCTGATTATGTCTTTATTCAAAGTAAGAGACTTCTGGACCTTTGATTTAGGCGCTCTACAAGTAGACTCGACAGATGCTACTGGCGGACGCACCTCGCCAGCTGAGCAATGTCTTGAGGGCAACTTTACAGCAAGCATCGGTCAGTTCAAATCGATTGGCGAACAGGATGTTTTCGTCGCTGGGAATCTCCAGGGTTTCATTTGCATTGTCCAGGTGCCCATTGTCGACCAGCGCAAATTCATCAGGTTGACCGAGCATTCAAGTGATGACAAAACTCCATTATCAGGCCAGACTGTGCGCCCATCCAGCAACGATGGAGTCTCATCAAATTCGTCTTCGTCGCTGGCAGATGTCGACGATCGCCAAATGCTGGCCGCCACAAACTTGGGCACACCAATTGTGGACATCAAGTGTGGTTATTTCACTTCAGCCATCAAACAATCGATCGCCGTCTTGAGCTTCGATAAGCTTTATACATTCAACGTCAGACGAAATCGAACGATCGCCAACTTAACGGGTGGGAGGCTGGAGTCCGCGTTGCCTCTCGATGCTCAGGTCGATGAGGACTTCGTGCTGAGTCATGAGTTTGAAGAATACCTTCGCATAGACCTGTTGGCCAACGAGATAGCTCGAGATATTGTTGTGTTGAACAGCCATGCCGAGGGCAATCTTGTCAACTCGGAGTCTTACGATAACACTACAGCCCAGACCACGAGGAGCTCTGAGAAGCGACCGGAAAGCGAAAACAAGTTCTTGATGAGAAGCAAGCAAATAGTCCAGCAACTCCAACTACCTCAGCGAGATAAGATCCTTGTACAGTATGCCAATCAGTTTCTCATAACTCTGATTGACGGTAAAAAGGTTGTCGGACATTTTTCGCTGAGTGATCAGAATGTTGTTACGCAATCAATCTCAAGCCAATCGGAGGGCAGCGAGAGTGCAAAACAAAATCCACAAGCCATCAAGATGCAGCAAATGTCCTGTTATGTTGGCATCACGCCGATAGCATACCTACTTAGCCGCAGTCAGGACAGAGGTTCGTCTTCGTTGGTATTGTCTTTCAGTGATCACCAAATCTATTGCGTTCCCATGAGCAAATTCGTAGATCTATCCAAACAAGACATTGTCAGGCGGGTCGCACAAAATCTGCTCAGTTCCAAAATGTCTGCAGAGCAACTCATCTCGCCAGCAAAACCATCCGGTATAACTAGCTGGTCCAAAGATGAACCGATATCGCCTAATAATATCATTGCCATAGACCTAGACTCCGCAGCCGACTGGCAGCAGGAGCTCTTGTCGATGCCAATGCAGATGAGAAGTTTCCAGCGGCACGTCAAAAGACCAAATCCGAGAGGCAACCAAGACACTGTAGTAGTGTGTCATCTTCTTGTTATGTCCCGCTACTCTCTCAACATGTTCTCTGACGATGGCCAACACCTCTGGTCACAACGCTTCGAAACACCTTTAATCAACTTGATTGCATACACGCTCGACAGTAGCGACGAGTCAACTGTCGGCCAATCCGGAGACCGGCAGCAGTACAAAGAGCGTGTGATCTCGTTGTTGTGCACAGATAGCTTGAATGTTGATAAAGGAAACCTCGTGATACTTGATGAGGACCAGATACAGTGGTCGGCCCTTCTCAATGTAAAGCCGCACAAGATATGGCGACTGAATCTAGCACGGATGCCTGGTGTCCTCGCCATGCTCGACCTGGCGCAAAATCATCTGGTCGTCAGTTACCTGGGTACAAACTATCAACAAACTGATTCAATATCCGAAGAGGATAATGAACCAGAGACGCAACAAGCCAACAGCTTGGAAGATATAACTAAGCTTGAAATGTTGACAACAGAGGCTCTGTTTGGAGATGCATCCGCGAACTCACAGTCACGTGTAGATCGCAAACAAGAGCAGCGTCCCAGACTAGTGTTCGAGGCTACTCTGATAGCGTCCAATCAATGGCCAGATGTTATTATAGATGTCTCTGGCCACATTCAGCTGAGTCCAGATTCTACGGGAGTCATACAAGAGATAGTGGCGATTCTCGAATTTGACGATCTTCTTGAGTTTGAGTTAGCTGAGCCAGAGGGAGTCAACTTCCGGGAAAAATACACTAATCCAGCTCGAGGTGTCGCGCGCATAGAGCTCGGCAACTACTGGCCCGATCGGCGAGAACCTTTAGTATTCAAGGGTAAGTTCAGTTTGCAGAGCTCTCATAAGAAGAGTTTCGGGTCGACTGATCAGGCTCAAGAGGAGTCCGAACATACTCAGCATATGCTCAACACCGATCAAAACCTCATACCCAAGTCACTGGTAGTGGGAGTACTCTTGAACTATAGCGAGACCAAGTCTAGCATGATGTGTCAAGAGGAATCTTTCATTCTACCTCTGAATTTAGTCGCACAACTTAACTATGTCGACTATTCTAATAGTGATGGTAAGGCTTACCCTGATATGATGGATAATTTCTCAAAATCCCATTTGCAACCCAATGATGTGGACTACTCTCACAGAAGTTCCAGTTACTTTGTTGATCTATTTGTCGACACAGGCCAAGACTTCGTTTGTTCTTTGAGAGACTTCGTCGAAGGCGATCTCATATGCAGAGGTGCTAAGATGTCAAAAGAGTGCACCAATAGAAACCAATGGGCTGAAACACTCGAGAATATGAACCTTCTAGAACAATCTCTCGACTGTCGTCTTAAATATAGAGGTCGATCAGGTATCGATCAAACTTCAGATGACGAGCCAAGACCGCTTATAATCACCTTTGGTCTTAAATTTAAAGACATCTATGATTTTGTTGAAACTGACTACAAATCTGGAACAGACATAGAACCTCGGAACGAGAGAGACGTTATCGTCTGGTTGCATATCTGTGATCTTTCATCCGATGATAATCTGATTGTCCAAGACATGATCACCAATCACATGGAGCACTGGATGAAATATACAAAACTCCAAGATCCGACCCCAAACCAGGATCTCCCGGGTCCATATCGTCCAAATTTGTTGATTTCCATAGAATGCGATAGATGCCTCCCAGTTGTTTCTGTCATGGATCACATGGTGTCACGTTTGGATATGACAAACAAACTAAACATCTCGAGCAATACTAGATTGATAATCAAGAATGACTTTGGAACATATAACAACTTCAAAGATCAGCTGGGAGACGCAGCTTCAAGTCATATTGCTCTAAGTGAGCATGTCCATAGAAAACTTGTTGAGATAGCATTGGCTTATGATAATCATCATCAGAACTTGCAAGACCTGCTAGGCAAGGTCATAAGGGAAGGTCGCAAATTCCAAGTTGCCGCCTCAGCCACCCTGTCGATAGCAAAAAGATTGCCTAATTTACCTCATGACATGACACAGCAACTTATAAGATTGAGTACTCTAGCCAGGCACCTGCCATAAAAATGTTGTTACCTTGCTGCGTGAGCTAGAATCTCTGAAAATAACCGACTACAGATATAGTAAGATCCCAAGAGCTTTCAACATCCAGCTTGAAGCAACCCAATTGGGTAGAGTTATCGTTGATTGGCCTAACTTTGATTTGGGCTCGGACTAGTCTTGCCTGCAACAGGAGCTTTGACAAGAATAAATTTTTTTAATATCGCAAACTAATGATCCAAAAAACTAAATAATTCACAGTATACTCAACGAATATTGTTCTCTTTCTTGAGCTTGTCTAATTTTTCAGCTAGTGTCTTAGCTACAGAGGGAACTGATGGTGCATAAGTCTCGACGCACTTCTCGGCACAGCCTTCGAACAGAGACCTAGCTTTTGTTTCGTTTTTCTCTAATCTAACATCATCCTGGCAGTTCATTAAGCACCTGTCAATACGACCCTGAACAATCAGATTAAGTAAACTGTTAGCGGAAATAGTTAGAAGTTCAACTGAAACATTGGTAGAGCCTTTTACTCACCTGAAAGGCTGTTACTTCGCTCTGAAGTATATTCATACTTTGATTCATGACTTGGCCGCATTCTTCGATGCAATTCTCGGCTTGCCTCATACTGTTCTTGTCCTCTAAGCACTCAATGGCACATTTGAACATGTGACGCTATTCATTGAAGGAGATAACTATTATTGAGTAACTCTCACTATAGCGAGCAGCTCCGGACAATCCGAGCAAGTGCGATGATCTTACCTTAATCGGTCTCATATATTTGAGATCTGCAGCATCGTAGATCGACTTGAACATCTCCTGTATACGCTTACCCAGTTCTTCAGACATCCTGAATTGTTGTGGTTGAAGTATCTTGACAGGCTAATGGTTTCAAAATTGTTGTATCTAGAATTTCAAGTGATGATTACCGGCTTGTGGACGATTTTGGACCTATGCGGTTGGGATCTAAGTTGACGATCCGAGAAACCATGTGCCAGACACGCAAGTCGTAGAACCCGCAGGCAAAACACTGACTCAACTGAGCACGCGCTATATTTGCAATCTCAAGATTCAAACTCCATGTTGTATGGCATATTTAGTGCGCCGAATTAATGGGCGCGCGATCTCGTTCAGCGAAGAGCCTTAGAAGCTGGTGGGCGCGTTCAATTGAGTCAATTGCCCTTCTTGCAGCGGGTGCAAATGATGCGCGCTCTGCTAGCTGTACAGTTACATGCAAAAAATGGAGACTTTGGGCTTCAAACGGCAGCGCAAATGAACCAGCGTAATCTTGTGGAATTTCAACAACTATTAGAATCATCCTCAGAACTACAATAACCATAACGAAGAGGAACGCAAAAACTCTCTGATGCACACTATTCATGTATTCAACCTTGATACTTCTGTTTGTTCAATCATTCGACCCTAACTGCAATTCAGAATGGACTTCAAACACCTCTAATGAGTGCTTGCAAATTTATCAACAACACTATAGATATATATATATTTTAGCATCTCTGAAACCCAACATAAACACCAACCACAATGAATTCTGTCGGCTTTGCGTCTACCTATAGCCTCATCGATTTGTTGGAAGAGCTACCCCTTCCCAAGGCTCTCAACCTTAGGGACACCGATCGGTTGACAACTGAACCTTTGAACTTCCAAGATGTGCAAGAGCTGCAGAATGTTGCCGCTGTCATCGCACCCGCCATACAGATGGCTAGGTTGCCCAGTGAGCTTGATCGGCTCCAATTCAAAGACCCCACACTTGTACCATCTCCCAACATCAGAACGCACCACGCTCAAGCATCACCACTGATGTCAGTGATAGTTGCACATTATCATCAATTCCAGGATATCATTACAGTGCCACCTTTCAATGTACCGTATTACCCAGCACCTACACCAACCCAAACCCAACCACAACAACAGATGCACCCATCTCCCCAAGCGCACCAGCACCAACCACAACAACCTACCGCCCCAGTGCAGCATCATCCGCAACCAATCCATCGTCAAACGCAACATATTCAGCCGCAGCCATCACCGATACAACAAACTCTGCCACCTCAAGCTCAGACACATCCCCCACAAGCACAACATTCAATCCCTTACAGGCCACAGGTGCCGCACTATCCATCACCGCATACTCCGCAACCTCACACTCCTCAGGCGCATACCCCTCAACCGCATACTCCACAACCTCACACCCCACAATCTCACAACCCTCAGCCTCACAACCCACAACCTCACACTCCACAACCTCAACAGATGGAACCATCTCCTGTACGGATGCAATATGCACCCCAACCGCCCTTGCAACCACTTCAGCCACAGCAACTTCAAGCAGCCCAAACCATGCCACCGCAACATCTGCAACAGCCGCAACTCGTTCATGTCCACAGTCAGCATATGAACTATCGTGCAGCCCCGGCTCCACAGCAACCCATAAAGCTCCCTCCACCCAAGAATACTGTGCATCAATCTCTCATCGCACCACCAACAAAGATACAATGTGTGCCGCAGCCTCCACCAAGGCAGCAATCAAAGAATTCTCAGTCACAATCAATAAGAAAACAAAAGCAAGAGAAGCGTGAGAGAAGACCCGAGATCGTTATTGATACGAAAGGGTCATCGTTGGAGGAGGTACTCGAGAAATTTTTACAGGATACTCTTAATGAGCAAGCACATGATCTCACCTACAATTTTACGCCAAAACAACTTCTTCATTTGGTTGCAATCACCGCCAAATTGAAAAAGAAAAACCACACAAAGAATGTCAACTTGAATAAGCTTTCCTCGCTGATGATAACTTTGACGTCTCAACTGCAGGTCCAAACTGAAGTTCTCAAAAATAACTCATACGAGGATCAAGACAAGTTTGATAATGAAGAAATCAATGGGAATGACAAAACCAGGATGATAAAGTATGAGACATGCTGCGATTGCGCTGTCACGGCTTTGAATGTTATGACATCTGATGGAATGGATAGTCGAGTTTATTTAGAGGAATGCGTTGAAGCCATAATCAATTTCATCAACGTCGCACTGACCATCATCAATGACACATCAACAGGAGGTTATTGCGCTTCTCCAAAAAAATCAAACAAACACGGAGACCGGAAATCATCGAGAAGAATTCTATTCAGCAAACAAAGTCTATCAAAGTTGACTGCTAAATGCTCAGAGGTTCTGGCACTTGTTAATGACCTACTAGTCTGCCGGACCGAATCCACCTTGAATGATTCTCTTGTGCTCTCCACATCCCGCGCAGCATTGACAGCTTTTTTCTTGATGGATTCATCGACTTCATCGAATGAACTACAACTCAATGCTTTGAATGTGATTACTGCTATCTTTTCAGCTTATCGAACCCACCAGACAGTCATCCTGGAGGAATTAATTCACTCTATTGCCAGGCTACCGACAACGAAGAGAAACCGGGTTCACTATCAAATAGGCTCCAACAACAATGAATCTATTTCTATATTTTCTGCTCTCATCATGAAAATCATTCAATGCCTCTTTACAATCCGTCTTCACCACGTTAAAGAAGAGAAAGCAGCGCAACAAGGCCAAACTAACCCATCTCAAGGCGAAGATAGTGATATCAATGAGTATGAGCGAATCTTGAAGAATCAGTACAATTCAGCTCTGAGAGCATCCTACGCTTTTGTTTCATCCTTCCTACGACGCTGTTGTGGAGTGGATAAGAAAGATGACTGCGACTATAGGATATTGTTTGAAACTTTTGTTGAGGATCTCATGACATGTTTGTACAAGCCAGATTGGTCCTCCGCACAGTTGATTACACACGTGCTCATCAAACTTCTGATAGCAAATATCAATCCTCAACCTGGCAAGAAAAACCAACAAACCAGCAATCAGGCTTTGAAGCTGGCTAGTCTCGATCATCTCGGCACCATATGTGCTCGACTTGTTAAAGAGAAAAGCACTCTTGCTGTCAACAGGAAAGAAGTGAAGAGAGCGCTGAAGACAATCGACTTGAGCTCTTTATACATGACACAGGGCAATGATTTCAAGAGTAAAAGATTGCGTTCGAAATCAATGAAGAAAGAAGATCTATCTGATAGTGACACCGATGATCCCGAAACCGGTGAGCATCAAACCAATAATCATCGAGAAGATAATGATCTTGACGCGGTTAGAGTTTTGTCAAGAAGTGACGAGCAAAAGTTTTGGTTAGCTTTATTAACTTTCTGCCAAAGAGAAAAAGGTTTAACTAGATGTAGTAGGAATATATTTTGTGCAATATGGTTGAAAGAGTTGGATAGACGTGCGAAGAGTCAGTATGAAGCAAATAATCCTGCTTCACAAGAAGCTGCGTCCATATCTGACGATGAGGAAAGTAATGGTGCTCAATCCTTCTCTACCAACAATCTCAGACAATACTCCCGCAATAACAATGATGAAGGCCAAAAAACAATCAACGGCCCACCTGTCGAAGAAATACAACAATCCTTGGTGCAAGATTTCTTCAAGCTTCTCACGGTGGCATCGAGGAAGTCTTCCTCAAATACCAGGAATTTAAACATAGAGAATACCAGTGGACCAGCTTCATCTCTAACACGAGAGGGCGCTGACGATGATTCCACCATCGATGAAGCCACTGCAGCTACCATAATCAAGTTATTAGACGTATCCCTACCCACGACACAAAAATTGATCGATGCCTCTCTATCTCACATAGTCGCGGCATTATCGGTGACAGCTAATACGAATATCCGGTCCAAAGCTATGAAGTCGCTCTCCCATGTGCTCAACAACGCCCCGCAAGACTGTGCCGCTAGGCTATTGGCAAGAGACGATCTGCAGAGAGCTATCGGCGCATCTTTACTTGATCAATCCACCAGTGTAAGAGAATCAACTGTTGAGTTGATCGGCCGTTTCATTCTCAACAGTCAATCAGAGGCTCTGATTGACAGGTATTACGATATGCTGACGAACAGGATCATGGATTCTGGGGTTTCTGTCAGAAAAAGAGTCATCAAGATATTGCGCGAAATCTGCATTACGTATCCGCACTACCCAAGAGTGCCAGAGATTTGCTCAATTATCATCAAGAGGATTAATGACGAAGGTGAGGGAATTAGAAAGTTAGTCAGCGAAACATTCACTCAAATGTGGTTCAAAGAAGAACGCACTCATGAGGCTGTTGTAGCTAAAGTGGCTTGCATCACTCACGTCGTCGCCACTGTCTGGTCAAAGATACTCGCAGAAGCTAACAAAAGTACCGGTGCAGAAAGTCATTTTGAGTGGCTACATCAACTATTGTCTAGTCTCCTAAAGGTCAAAAACACGACTGACGACCAGACAAATCATGTCAATAAGAGGCGGTCTAGAGTTTCCGAGCCTGAGACAAATGAGGATGGCGAGATGATACCACCCGAAATAATCAATGTGAAACAGACTATATCCGCCTCGACTCAAATCATATCAGTATTAATGTCGGAAAAGCTCTCTAATGGATCTCAAGAGTCAACGTCTCGCGCCGACTGTCTTGCGGCAATGACCGCGCTATGGTCATTCTCCAAGATCTCACCCTTACTTCTCACGCATTATCTCGATGTTTTCCAGTCATTTTTGAATGTCGATCCCAAGTCGAGTTTCGATCTACTCATCTTAGAGAAGGTTATTCAAATCATTGAGCTCATACTACCATCAATATCAAATCCAAGTGCATCAACGCTGAATTCCATAGAAACTAATTTGGGGAAATTAATCATAAGGGGCAGTATAAGAGTGATATCCGTTAGTGTATCATGTCTATCTGAGCTCATACATCGACATACTCATAATGAACAACTCGCCAACGACATGTTTATGAGGTTCTTGAAGATCATTCGATCTTATCGCGCCAATCCAGTAGCCTTTGAGGCTAACCAGATCTCATACTTTTTGAGAGCCTTGTATACATGTGGTTTGCTGGCGAAGCACTTCAACATCGAAGATCGCGACATACTTTTTAACGAGTTTGTCTACTTTGTCGAGTCGGGAATAGATCAGATGCAATACAACGATAGAGCAGGAATACCAAATAGACCCAATCAAAAGGAACAGATACTTCTGAAGTCCCTTGAAGGTTTGGGTTTCATGTTCGAGCGTTCTCCAAGTCTGATGCTCAAGGAGTCGTCAGTGAGAATCTACCGCTATTTCATGGGCAGAGCTATAGATCTAAGGCCGGACGATAGCGCTGTGGCTAGTATCTGTGTTATAACTAATCTTAGAAATTATCTTCAAGATGAAGTCACTCAAGAAATCAAGTCCGCATCTTCGATAGACTGGTCTCGAGAAAATCTAAAAGAGATGACATCATCAAAACAAGAGGATGCTAACTCTACTCAATCTTCTGTCATTCAACTATATTTAAGGGATATGTTGAGCTGCGCCCTCTCATCCAATGTCGAAGTGAGGAAAGCGTCGATCAAGTTAATCCATGGTGTGCACAACGGCGGTCACATAAACCCATTATCTATTGTACCTAGCTTGATTGCATTGTCATCAGATGATGACTCTACAATCAGAATCAGAGCTGATCACATCCTTCAGGAGATTGAAAGAAAGTATAGCAACTTTGTAAACATGAAGTCGAAGCAAGGCGTGTTGGAGTCATTCATACTCAATCGCGGAAAACGTGGTTTCCACCGCCTCGACCCTGATAAACCAGCCCAAGCCACATCAGTGGAGTCTCAGTCAGATCAGCCATCCGGCAGTGTCTCCAATGATCAGAACATCAACATAACAGCCAAGTTATCGAATCTCTATTCTGTTGTGGCAACTAATCGTCAACAACGAAGAGCTTTCATGAACGCCTTACTCAGGTATTTCGACATTCAGACTCTATCTTCAGCCCGCAATATGCTATCCGCAGACAGCAACGAGGGAAAATTTGTTCTGTCGAAGTGTACGAGAAGCGATATATTGATCTTTGTCGCCGACAACTTGATGTTTCTACCGTTCACTCTTCTAGATGAGCCGTTCTTCTTGATACATCAAATCGGTATCACGATGTCAAATCTCGTTTCTCAGGCTGTCTCTCAGTTCAGGGATATATTGCAACTATCTACTGCAGAGGATGAGGAAGTTCAGGAGGATGAAGATATCGAGATCAACGATGATGAGCTGTCTGACGACTCAACTGAAGCTGAAGTGACTGATGAGGAGGAAGATCTAGACATGCGACGTCAGAGAAAATTGATTGATAAACAAAACCGATTGAGACAAAGAAAACTAGAATTACGTCAACGTAAAATGCAGCAAAAAGGTCTGGAACAGAATCTCATGAATGCTATAGAAGCACAAGATAATAATAATGAAATAGATGATCTTCCAGTATCTATACTACAAGTGAGAGACTTAGTATCATCATTACACAGGTGCATTTTGCTCATGCACTGTAAACGTGTCATATGGGATCTATATGGAGTAACAGAACAGAAGTTCGAAGACTACACGCCAAATGAATCCACCAAAGTTACAGACAAGCCAACCCATAGGAGAAGCTTGGATGAGCAAATGTGTGAAGCACTAACCAGGTTGCCTCAAACTACCGTCCACTTCGACTCAGATCCATTTCTGATCTCCATGTACTCAGGAATCTTTGGCTTCGAGGATAGTCCAGAAATTCAGAACCAGCTGGAACAATGCGCTCCAAATCGTCACAAGTTGAAACTAGAGTACAAACGATTCTCACAGATGATGACCAAATAGGAAACTATACAGATAATTTTTTTACTGTCAATAAATCGTAGGAGAAAAAATAGAAACTGATGCATATGTTTAATCTCTCCGAGAATGAATGAGTTCATTGATTTCATCGTCAGGGATTAAGTCGCTTCGCTTCATTGATTTGATTGTACACCCTGCGACGGGGCAAGGTACTCTGTTCTTGTGAGTCTTTTCTTTTTGTTTAAAATACTCTTCGATGCTGGTCTTGTCATATATATGGTCACACTGTTTACAGCGAACGGCTTTTCGTATGTTTGTCTGCGTGATTGGATCTTTGGGGATCTGGATTTGACCTGTCTCCTCGACTTGTATGTCCTCATCTGTGGGACGAGCTGTTTTCAGAATTCGTTCTAGGTCGGTCAGCCCATCTGTTTTCAGTGGTGTACCCGTTTTGTAACGTTCAAAAGTTTCTTTATATAGTGCCTCGAAGGCTGACATGTCTACAGGCTCATTGCCCTGAGGTTGGTTTTCGTCATTCTCAATTGTGTCCCGAAGCTCTAAGAAGGCGTAATGACTCGCCTCTAGATTCTGCAGGCAGGCTGAACACTCGCTCATGATTTCCCTTAATTGATTGCCAACTTCTGAGAGGGTAGAGATCTTGAACGTTTCATCGTTACTCTTGATATTTTTAGCACACTGAATGATTAACTCCTTGACTTGCTCATTGAGGTTTGTTGTGCGACCATCTCTAATATCGGCTGACAGATTTTCCATGACGATAACTGTGAAGTCTGACTCCAATCTGCAAAATAATGACACCTGTCAGGCTCATGGATGGAGCCAACCGAAGCGTGAACTCCGATTTTTTGTAATGCACTGGCTGAACAAAATCTTCAGATGAGGTAGCTGTTGTTGCACGTGCTATTTATGTTCGTCCGTGATCAATTCCACCGGATCGCATTTGCGCGCGCACGGGCTGAAGCCGGTCTAATTCATGGCCTCCAAAATTTTCACCAGTCCAGATC
>SNVD02009152.1:0-36355 GCA_013180625.2 Boswellia sacra | reverse complement strand
TTTCTTTTTCTCTTTTTTTTTTTCATTTACACCTTTCTTTGGGATAGTAAATTATTTATATTAAATAAATGCAATATTCAATTGAAGTTCTTGTCAAATTATTTCAAAGGAGGCATATATAATAATATAGCAAAAGGAATTGGAAACTCGATAAATAATCATAAAAGATTTATATCTTGGCAGTAACACACACCAAGACATGTTAGTTGCTGGTGAACATAGTCGATTCTCTCTACATTGCCAATAATTTGTAGGAAGGATCACACTCCAACCTTTTCCAAACATCTTAGGAGAGGGGCAAACGTGCTTTAATGTTGTCATCTATGTGTTGGTCATAAAATTTTGGCTTATCACATGTGCGGGTTAGGCCGAGGCTATAAAGCTTCTTTTTGGTTTTGGACAGGAGCAAACACAAAATAAAATGGGATAATGTAATAGAATACCCCTATCTTTTGGTTTAATATCATGCTTATTGACCGTTTATATTTTATCATAAATTTCATCCTTATATTTTAAAAAATTCATTACAAACCTCCCTTCTGTTAAAATTACTGTTAGATGATGTCAAATTTTCATCCATTTTGACTTCTTTTACTAAAATACCCTTAATGAATATAATTAATTAACTAAAAATAATAAAATAATTAGATTTTGAACCCTAATTTCCCAATCTTCATATCCTCCCCGTCATTTCCTACCATCTTCACTACCTCCCTCGCCACCCATCTCCTCTGCCATCTCCATCGCTTCCATCTCCTCAGCCATTTCTATCGCCTGCCATTTCCTCTGCCATCTCCATTGGCTCCTATCTCCTCCATCATCTCCATCGCCACCCATCTCCTCTACCATCTTCATTGCTCCCATCTCCTCCACCATCTCCATTGCCTCCCATCTCCTTCTTCATCTCCATTGTGACCCATCTCCTCTACCATCTCCATCGCTCCCATCTCCTCCATCATCTCCATCGCCTCTTTGACACCTCCTCTGTCATCTCTGACTTTAAAGAAATTGTTGCCAATCTAGTGGTGGCAGCGGCGGCTGGAGGTGAACCAGCCATGGTTGCGGTGACTTGCTATATCTTGGTGAGCAGGGCTACATCCGATCGAGATACCATGCACCCAACATAGAGAAATTAAATTATTAGTATTATTAATTTTTTAAATTTTGACTACTCTGCTATAACATTCACAAGATTTTTGTGTGAATTCGATCAATACTTGTTCCTGTTTTTTGGATTTTTATTTTTTTATCTCTTAATATATAATCAAATTATTATACAAATTTTATTATTTTAAAGAATATGGAATTACGTTAGAAAACTTTTGTTTAATTTTATTTAATTCTATTTTTGAATTGTCTTGCGTCAACTTGAATTCTACTGGTGGCTAGTGATGTGTTTGCATTCTGGCAAGATTCTGGATGAAGCACCCTGACTTGATTAGAAGCGGTATGAGTAGTAGCGAAACCAGCTTTAACACAGTGGCAGTGGCAGTGGCAGTGGCAGTGGCAAAAGCTATGGGTGCTTCGATTTGATTTCATTGTGTGCTTGTTGGATTCAGTGATGTGAGAGTAATTGGATCATATGAAGTGCTTGTTGGATTGGTTTGGCTATTTGATGCAATTGGCGAAAGAAGCTAGCTGGATTGGTGTTGGTGTTACAGTGTGAAGGAGAAAGAAGCTAGCTGTTTTTGTTTTTTTAGCATAAGAAGATTGTGAGGAATATTGGAAAAAAGAATTATTGTGAGGGGAATTGATTTTAAAGGGTTTTCTTTTAAAAAAATTATTGTGAGGGGATATTGGTGCTAATATGTTGGTGGTTTTAGGAAAGAAATAAGAAAGGAAAAATTCTTTTCATGTGTTGGATGAAAAATTAGGATGACCAATGAAATTAATTTTTCAAGCCACATCACCAAGGCATACAAATTTTCCTTTTACTTTAATTGGAATAACTGGATCTTTTATCCTCCATGACGGTATAACTCCTGGGATGGTGGATCCTTCATTATTGATTTGGTCGACAAGGACTTCGTCATTACTACTATTATTGAGAATTTTTAGTTGACCAGATAATTACATTACAAGCCTCTTGTTTGGTCGACGAAGGACACGACTTCCAATTTCACCTTCAAAGATATTGCATGGCACAAGTTACTAAATCAGAGCCGTCAATGTCAGAACAAGTATTTAATAAGAACTGCTCCTCCTAGGTTCAATGATTATTTCCCAAGTTCAATAAAATTTAATAAAGTATTAGAGGCATTAGATTCTATAGAAGCCTCTCTCCAGGTGTCTCCATGGCTCCAGGTGTCACTGTCAACTCCCTTGCATGCAACATGATGTCAACCAAGCTCCATGCATCTCGTCACCTGTCAACCATGCTGCATGCATCTCGTCACCTATAAGCAAACTCTCCTATAAATATAGTCTTTGGCTGCAATTCAAGGTTTGGAAAACAATTTCTCTCTCTAAAAACCCACTCTCTCCCTCTCTAACTCGTTTCTTCCTGTCGACCAAAAATTTTCACTCCATAATTAATCTCTGACTTGAGCATCAGAGGATTATCGCCGACAACACCACCAACGCCTCTGAACCTTTATTTTCTACTTGTATAAAGAGTCAGGTCCTCCACAATAAATACAAATTTTACTGTTGAGTTAGAGGTCGATCGATTTTCAACATCAACTTCATGTTATAAATTTCTAGGTTTTGTTGGTTTTCTGGGCCTTATTGAGGTGTGTTGTGTTGTATGTGGTATCCGGAAAAAGAAAAGAAAGAGAAAGACAGGGAAACAGACGAACTTGTACAGTGAAAAAAAAAATTAATTTTTAGATTATAATAGAAAGAAGGTTAAATGATCAATTCAACCCTCTAAAATTAACTTATTTACCTTTGTTTGACAGAATTTTTAACAGTGTTTTGTGATGATTTTTGATGATTTTAAAAAATCGTAAGGATGAAATTTATAGCAAAAATATAAACGGTTCGCATGATATTAAGCTAAAAGTCGGGGTACTTCGTGACATTAACCCAAAATAAAATTGGTTTAGTTGTCGTCTTGTCTGGGATAATAGGGACAACACGAAATGCCAAATTGAGAGGATCAACCCCCAATTACCTCAAATTCTTACTCTCATGTTGGAATTGGAACTTAATGAATGCATTTCTCCCTACTTTCGTCTTCATTCACTGCCACTGCCACGGCCACCTACCCTATTTTTCATATTGCATCACCTCCACGTTTACAACCCCCTACCCTACAATTCCAGTAATGTGCTAAACTCCAAAATAATATATAATAATTGAAACAAAATATCTATCTATGGAATCATTAGATTAAGATGAGAAAATTGATAATAATTAAATTAATTAAAAGGTCTTTTAGCATGCATATGTGAGGATGACGAAGCTTAGAGGTAGAGGGTCAACCACTACAGGCTGTCAAAGAGAAGGAGAGGGAAATGGTGTCCTGGAGTTCGATTCCGCTTGAAATCACGTACCACGTTCTGGGATGGATTGCATTCACATCATGGTCAGTAGGTTTCTACCCGCAAGTCATCTTAAATTTTCTACGGAAAAGGTACTTCCTTTCCTTTCCATTTCTATTTTGCATAGCAGCTGAATTGGAGTTGTTTGAATTACATTAATTGATGTTTGTGTTTGGATGTGGTAGTGTTGTGGGGTTGAGCTTTGACTTTGTTTTACTGAATTTGACCAAGCACTCTTCCTACATGATATATAACGTTTGTCTCTACTTCAGTCCTGCTATTCAGACACAGTACTTTCACAAGTATGGCTTTGATCAGGTTTCTTTTCTCTTTTCTCAATATTATCTTTCCACTTTTTCAGTTAGGAATCAACTTCTGCTCTGGGTTTCATTTATTCAATTATTCTGACCTTGTTTCTACTTGTTACAGATGATTCCTGTGGCTGCAAATGATGTTGCGTTTTCAATACATGCTCTTCTGTTGACGGCTATCACCTTGTTCCAAATTGCTATCTATGAAGTAAGTGTCTGCTTCTTCTGCTTCTTCTTTAGTACTTTATTTTTTTCAAATTTTATTATATACATGGGTGGGACGGGTGGCTCATCATTTTAATGTTGCAGATGCTGTTGTATTCCTGATGTAGCCAGAAAATCAATGTTTTTGGGGCTAGGTTCAAATAATTATAAAATTTAGAAAAATTTAATAAAAGTAATAAATATTAAAGCAATAAATTTATTATTATTATTTTTTATTTTTGTATATCTACACTTTTCTATTTTGAAAGTATTGTATGATAATGAAGTAGGTTACAGATTTAAGTGGTAGTATCTAATCTCCTTGCTGTTGTTCTTAATATATAAATTGGTTTGGCTCGTTCCTTAGAACATGTTATCAGTCTCATCAAATACATCTTTAACTATATAATTCAACCATTGCTTCTCCATTTGTTTCTGAAAGCAAATTTTCATCACAAAATACTGAAGAAATTAGGTTTGGCTCTAAATTGGTAGACAAAAAGAAATGGGAAACATAAATAAGTGATATTTTTCTTTTGGTAAACTTAAAAATTAATAAACATGAGAGTATTATTTGCAAAAAAAGTTCCTATTCAGGAGGGGCAGTTGCACCTCTTGGTTCCTTCATCTGTCCCTGATTGTATTCAATTTGTTTTGGCTTTTATTGTTGTACCTGCAGCGTGGAGTTCAAAAGATCTCTAGGATTTCTATAGCAATTGTCTCTGCTGTGTGGTTATTTGCTGCAGTTTGTTTCTTTGTGGCGTTGCCTAGCCATTCTTGGCTTTGGCTCATCAACATCTTTAGGTAGGTTACCATTTAAAAGTTCTATCTCTTGATTATGGCTTGTGATTAGTCAACTCTACGTACTATTGTAACATTCATGCTATCTTTAATATGGGGCTTTTCTATATATATGCATACAAAGGTTATTCTGTGTAGTTAATTGAATCCGGTGGACTTCTTCTTTCCACCAAACTTTAAGATACATCTAGCTGGTGAACTAGGCACAGGTTTTTGCTGGAAGTTAGCACCTTCACTATATATTAGTTCATGGTCTTTGAGATTGTCCCATTTCCATCTCTAATGAAGTGATGTAAATCCTTTTATGGCACGAGGCTAGAATTTCCATCTATTCTTTTTTCCTTTTGGGAAACTGGATTGCGTCAATTTAGACTGTTTGCTATGTTTCTGTCAGCATTTCCTTGAGCTTTAAATTTGGTGTTTCGTTAAACATATGCTTACTTAGGAGTTGGTTTCCATAGTTTGAACACTGACTTTCCTTTGTAGCTTTGCCTAATCCATTTACTTTCCGATAAGCCTATATTGTTGGAAACTGGAGACGTAGGTGCTTTCCTATATCTTAATCTACCTCAAATACTGATATATTTATGTTAAGACAGAGACCACTGAAATGAAAGGAAGTAGAATCATTTTAAATGAAAACACTTGGTGTATACTGAAATACAGGGGAAAAAATTTTGTGGAGGAACTTAGGCACCCTGGAAACTCTCTCTGTTAGCTCGGTGAGAGCATAATGTTTTAGTGATACAGAAAGCTAATTTTAGATTGAAATTAGTTCAATTTTATTCCTGGAACGACCTGAACAGTATGCTGATGAACGCTGCTGAGTCTTAATGATATTTTTTGTAATGAATTGACAAGCTTTTTTTGCCCTCTTTTTCCTTATTAGATGTGGGAATTGGGGGATTAGAAGAGGGATTCTTTAGGCAATTTGGAGGAGGTGGCTGCAAATTCTGCCATAATGACCTCTGTTCCACCTTTACCATGGCCATTGCTCAACAGCACTCATTTCTTTTCTCTTCTATATACATAATGAGTGGAAGTGTTCTTCAAATTACGTCATAAATTTATTTGTTTCAATCTTGAATTGTTCAGAGGGTAAATATTGAAACCTTTTTGCAACTTTGATTTTGTTTTAGCTCAATTGAAATTTTTGTGGTACTCGTCAACTATATGCTCATTTTTGTTGACTTTAATTTTGTCTCAGCTCAATTCAAGTGCTCATGACACTCATTAAATATACACCCCAGGTCAGATTCCCCTTCTCTCTGATATTTTTGTGTTGAAGAATTGTTCACATTGTTTTCTTACTATGTTGATTGATGCATCATAACTTATGTGAAAGGTACTATGTAGTTTCCATGAATAAAATACAATAACGTCTTTTTCTCCTTTGGCTGAATTTACCATTGGTGACACTGTGGATTCGTAATTTATATCTTCATTTTCTCTAGATCATGAAATGATTAAAGAATATTGCATCTCTAGATGCATAATAAATTATCATGACATGTTGATTTTTGTGCTTAAGTTAAACTGCATGTTTAGGCTCTGGCAATGTGCAACTATTATTATGGACCATGCTGTTATTTACAGGCCATGATGAACTTCAACCGAAAGAGTACAGAGGGATTCTGCATTGGATTTGTATTACTTGATTTTCTTGGCAGCTGCACAAATTTTTCACAGATGGTTGCGCAGTCGATTGATCAAAGTATGTGAAAGTTTCCTCTGATTAGTTATGCCATCTTAAATTATATTTTATGCATGGGTTTTTAGTCTCATTCTCTTTTTCCAGATTCTTTGGTTAACATCTATGGAAATATAGGGAAGACATTGCTGTCTATGGTATGAAACGTTCATTTATCTTTTGATTAAGTTTCATATTATCGGCCATTTTAATGACCCATTATTTTAAGCTTCTAGCTTTTAATATGCTGCTTATCTTGTAAAAGCACTTTGTCGGCCATTTCTTTTGTTGGCGTTTCAATTTCCTAAATTTAAGCAGATTAAAGAATTAGTGGGCTTTATTTGTTTATCTTCTCATTCCTTTCTAAAAGAGTTTTCATAATTAGAAAAGATTGTATAAAATCAAAAGAATAAGAATTATTAACTTGCTTTCAAAGTTCACTCATTGCTCGGGACAAGATTTTGCATCAACACAGTTGAATTTAGATTGTTAGTCTCAAATATAAATGTTGGGCTCATGAAGTCATGCCTGATAACTTAAGTTTTTAGGTCAAGCGGTTACTTTAACGTAGATTATGTATTAATTTATTTACTTTTCTTTAGTGATCTATTTGTTGATCAACAGAAAATACAAGAGAGACACTCTATTGAGACTATTTTGGTGTAATACGTTTTGCAGGTATGCATATCCTTTGACCTCCTATTCATGTGTCAACATTTTCTGATATATCCTTCCAAGAAAGTGATGTTTGCTTCTGAAGTCAATAATGAGAGTTCAGAACAACTTCTTAAGTCTTCTGATCATCCAGACTGCGAAACTGTTTAAAGCTGACATAGGACAGACTCTAATTCGTGAAGAAGATATGTGTATGATATTCTATGAAAAGCAGTGGACCTTTCTAATGTTTCCGCTATAATTTTCTCATTTTGTGTATAGAAAGAACGATTGATACTCAAATACCGGAAATAGCTATTAATTGAGAGAGGTGTAATTTAGAAAAGCTATTCATGTTAAGGGCAATATAAAGTGTTTATGTGGTCCTTTGGTGAATTGGTGGCATTTATCAGGGGAAATACTTGAGCTAATCAGGCAACCAACAGCTTGATATTTGAGAGTAGACAAGAATGCACATAGTACCGCAAACGTGAGAACAAAATTGTTTGGATTATATCAGGTTGAAGCACCAAAAGTATGCAAGTTACAAGCACATTGTCTTGTAGTTTTTGCTTTAAATTTTGCTCTGGTTAATTTTCAAATGAAATTTTAGCAAATTAGAAAAAGAACAGACCTGTTAGTGTAACAAATATGTTTGTGCGGTTGGGTTTGTGGGTGAGGCTCACCATTTTACCTCTTTAACTTCTTATAAAAGATATTCGATGGACCCTGGTCGTTGGCGCTTGAAAGTGAAACTCCCTAACTCACCTCCTTTTTTTTATGGAAAAATATATTCAATGTAGCCTGATTGCTAAATCATTAGCTAAGGGAAGAACAATTAAAGAAAAAGGGAAGGATGTGAATGAGATGGACAACATTCACCCTCTCTATATAGGATTCCAAAACTAGGCCAATATAAACAAGGCGGAGAATTTAACCACTCGTTATGTTAGTGGCAAATTCTGTTGTATTATATATTATCTTGTTTACTATTTCTTTTTATTACACAGACTTGGAAGTTTAACCGGAACAAGTATAGTCAAGTAGCTGAAAAAGGAATTGGTTTTCCTTATTTTATTACATAATGAGTTGTCAATATATATTGTCTTGGTCCACACGTACCACGACTAAACAAACTCAGAACTCTCTTGCTTCCCAAGCTTCCTCTCTGCGTAACCGTCAGCAACTCAATATATAAACACTCACAAACACAAACACTCATCATCCTCCATCTTATCCACCAAGCCCACAACCCAATTTTGCTCAAAATGAAGAGGGAAGGTCGCCAACATGGCATGGTCAGAACCCACCAGGTCATCCCCTCCCCATGGAACCCCAGACCCGATACACGAATCCCCAACAAGCTCAACTCGCCCCCAACTTCTGGGTTATTCACCAAAGTGCCAACCAAGCCCACCAACCACTCCAAGTTCACAGGAAAGTGCGGCAGGCCACGCTGCGTCGAGTGCCACTTGCACCCGGCTTGCAAGTCCAAGGACAAGACCAAAGGAACCCAGAAGATGAATAAATCACGTGACTTGGTCTCGAATTATAAGATGATCACGTGGCGCGTTGTGGACGGGCGACCCGGGTTGAATTTTTCTGGGCTTTCTGCCACGGGGATATTGGATCATTTGGGCAGTGATTATGATTATGCGCATGATGAAGTTGATGATGGTCCAGATGATGACGTGTATGAGTATGATGGTTCGTATAATCAACATGAACATGATGAAGATTTGATGGGAGAATTCTGGTCTCAAACGGAAAGGAATGAGATTGTAGAAGTTGCAGAGGGAGATCATGATCAGGATGATGACGAAAATGAAAATGAAATTGAAGGGCCTGACGTTATGAGTTTCTATGACGTGGCTTTCGTGTTTGACCCAATTGAGGAGGGCGATGAAGGTTGGTGCGTAGTGGGAGATATCTGATTGTTGCAGTGGATTGGTTTGTGTATTATTATTTAATTGTTAATTATTCTGCTTGTGCAAGTGTTTTTATTTTATATTCTACATTGTATTTGCTTTGTTTAAAATATTATGATTATTGTTTTTTTAATTAGTGTGGTAATTGGAGCTCCCCAGAATCTTCTCCAGCATCATGAAATGTAATGCATTCAGCTTATCCTTATCCTTCATTTAATCATATTAGGAAATCTCTAATCCAAACTAATGGATGAGAACTAATTTGCATGTATTATGTATTGTTTTTAATTTCCTTCCAATAAAATGATGAGTTAAATAGCCAATCAAAATTAATTTTTTAGAAGACAATTATTAAATTCACTATTATTTTTCAATTTTTTAGTATTCCGTAAAAATGACACATTAACGTTAAAATTTGCCAAATCCAAAAGCAGCATCCAAGTAGCAATGTGTGGTAGAGTCCAGTTAACCAATAGTAACTAGCCACGTCAAACTAAAACCGTTCACAACTCACGTGAGAATCCTCCACGTGGCATCTTTTGTTGTCCTCGATCCTGTAACTCAACAAACTTTAAAAAACACAAGCCCTAAAAGGCTAAAATCTCTACAATTCTTGCAGTTCGGTTTCTTTTACAGTCCCTCACTTACAACTCGTAATCACTCCCGCCATTTCTCCGATTAACGAACTTCAGAAGATCTCTCCATTGATTTCCGCTTCATCATCAGCAGGTTTGTACCTGTTAACATTAGAAGATTGCCCACTCTCTCCTGTTTTCCTTTCAGTTCTTGGTTGGCTTTATTTTGATGCTATGGTTTGGTCTATAGTTGAGAATTTTTATGGAAATACTAAATTTTAAATTTTTTTACATTCTTTGTAGCAGTAATTGCATATTCTGAAGTGGTTTTGGGTATAAATTCGTACCCACATCAGGAATTGGTTAGGAGTAGAAGTTTTTCAAGTGCTTAAGCGGTTTGGTTTTGATAGAGTCACATGTGTGTTCTGGTTAATACTAGGAAAGGTAGCCTCTTTGAAGTCTAGCATTGCATCGGTTTATGTTTTGTGAAGTATGGGGAAGCTAAGGATGAAATCATATTTGGTGATCAGCTTTTTTCGGTTGGGTGATATTTTGATTTAGTGTAGTATCTGCTGTTGAATTTAAACGCTCTATTAAGTTGTATGAAATGGCTGGGAATGGAAAGTGGTGATTTGAAGATTTATTTTAAAATAGTTTTCTGGTTGAGCGTACGGTAGAAGAGATTAAAGAAAAAGAGAACATTTGAGCCTTTTACTTTTTCCTGTAATTTGTTTATTCTATGATGAGGGGTGAATATTTCTATTTTCCGGTTGCTTAATAAGATTTCACAGCCTATATTTTATTATTACCATTATTTTTTCACCTTAAACTTTACATCGAAGTTGCTTACAATGAACAGTGGTTATTGTTTTTTACTTCTGGATTAAAGGTTGATGGAAAGTAGTGAAGCTGCTTTGTCAAGTTGTCCACAGCGTGAGGATGTTGAAGTTAAACCTCAGACTATGCCTGGAGCAGAAATTGATGTGGGCCAGGAGTGTAATGGCCAAGAAGATTCCTCTGTTGATAAGAAATTTCAAAGTACGGATGGTGAGCATGATTTTCAAACCCCAACTGTTTCTTCCATTGATAATAGTCAGGGGGGGATTAATTGTGGGATGTGTCAAAGGCCACAACTTTCCTCTCCTTACAGTTGCGAAATCAATGTTGATGATGGGCAGCAGCCTCAAAGTCCAAATGTTCCCTCTACCAATATATCTGTGGCAGGGATAGTTGTAAAAGATGAGGAAGTGACCTATGTGATACCAAAAGTTGGCATGGAGTTTGAAACAGAAGATCATGCATACAAATGTTATAGTAGATATGCTGTGCTGGAGGGATTTAGCATTAGAAAAGATTTTGTGAATAAAAGTAGGATAAATGGTGCAGTAGTATCCAGGAGATATACTTGTTACAGGCAAGGTTATCGACCCACAAAACATAATGCAAATTTGAGGAAACCCCGGCAGGAAACAAGGACAGGTTGCTTAGCACATATGACTATTGCACGTCAGCCTAATGGAAGGTTTTGTGTAACCCATTTCGAAACAAAACACAATCATGAGTTCGTAACACAAAATCCAACTCATATGTTACCATCGCAGAAGAGATTAACCTTTGCTCAAGCGGTTGAAGCTGAATCAGTTAATAGTTCAAGGATGGATGGGACACCTAAACTTGGAATGGGGTTTGACTCAGAAGATCATGCATATGAGTTTTATAATGCATATGCTGGGCGGATAGGTTTTAGTGTTCGAAAAGATTATGTAAATAGGAGCAAGATCGATGGTGCTGTCGCATCTCGGAGGTTTACTTGTTTTAGAGAAGGTTTTCGGCAAAAAGACAAGCGGGATTTGACTCTGAAGAGATCTCGAAAGGAAACAAGAATTGGTTGTTTGGCACAACTGGTAATTTCTCGTCAATCCGATGGTAAATATCGTGTCACTCATTTTGAAGAAAAGCACAATCATGAGCTTGTTGCTGCTTGTCGAGTGCGCATGTTAAGATCACAAAAGAGATTAGCTGTGTCTAAAGTTGTTGAAGGCCATTTACAAGATGTCTTTAAGATACAGCTAAAATCAACCTCTGATTTATCCCATGACCCTCTTGGAGATGAGCATGAATATAATCCCACAGACTACAGAAGTAAACTTTCTGCCAAACGTACTAGAGAAATGAAAGAGGGTGAAGCAGAAAGGATACAGCAATATTTTCAAAATAAGCAGTTGAAAAATCCATCTTTCATCTATGCTATGCAACTTGATTCTGAAGATCAAATAACTAATATATTTTGGACTGATTCAAAGATGGTGGTGGATTATAGTGACTTTGGTGATGTGGTTTGCTTGGATACGACCTACAAACTAATTAAAGATGGTCGACCATTTACACCTTTCATTGGGGTAAACCATCATAAGCAAATGGTAATCTTTGGTGCTGCACTTTTGTATGATGACACTGTTGAATCTTTTAAGTGGCTGTTTCAAACTTTCATAGAGGTGATGTCTGGGAATAAGCCGAAGACAATCCTCACTGATCAAGATGCGGTAGTGGCAGAAGCAATCAATTTGGCGTTGCCAGGAACACTTCACAGAATATGTGTTTGGCACATCTACCAAAAGGCTCTTAAACAGCTCAACCACATGTTTGTGGGCTCAGATTCTTTTATAAATGATTTACGTAGTTGCTTTTTCGATCATGAAGAGGAAGAGGACTTCATTAATGCATGGAAGGCTATGCTGAACGTGTATGGTCTCTGGGAGAATGAGTGGTTGAATGAGATATTTAAAGATAGAGAGAAGTGGGCCATATCGTACAGAAGGCATATATTTTGTGCGGACATAAGAAGTGCACAACTGCGTGAATGTTTTGCTGCTAATTTGAGGAAGTATCTAAAGTCTGACTCAGATGTGCTTTTATTTTTCAAGCATCTTGGGAAATTGGTGAATGATTGGCACTACAAAGAATTAGAAGCTAATTATGATATGAGTCAATGTATGCCAAAACTAATGGGAGATGTGATTCTCTTGAAGCATATAAGGGATGTTTACACTCCAAAGATATTTAATTTGTTTCAACAAGAGTACGAAACGTGTCTGAATATTGTTGTTAACCATTGCATTGAGAATGGATCAGTGGTTGAGTATAAAGTGAGCATATATGGGCTACCACGAGAGTATACAGTAACTTATAACTTGTCTGATGAGACAGTTATGTGCAGCTGTATGAAATTTGAGTTTATGGGAGTTTTGTGCAGCCATGCAATAAAAGTGCTTGACTATAGGAATATCAAGGTGCTTCCAAGCCGTTACATCTTAAAGAGGTGGACAAGAGATGCAAGGGCTTGAAATAGACTCATATTTGTGTTTAGCACGTGAGATCAACTATTGGTTGGCTCATGACAACTGATAAGAAGATCTCTAAGATCAAAAAGACAGGATGTAGTTATGGATGCTGAAAGTGACAAGGCATTTCAGTTTGCTCCAAAATCAAACTTCATGTAAAGAGAAAGCAGTCTGGAGAGTTATTTTGTAAATATATTGTAAAAAACGTGAAAGTCCCTTTTTTTAATTCTTTGTTCCTTCTCTCTCTCCCCCTCGTCTTTCACACTTGATGATTTGCAAACAGGCCGATGCTTATTGTAGTATACCGTTATTTATTTAGTGCTCCCTTAGAATTTAGAACTATGGCCAGCGATATTAAATTCATCTTTGGATTCTTATTTATGTGAAGGGCTTTTACCTTGCATACATACATACATACTTACATATATATATGTAGACACACATACACACTCTTAATTTCTGCTTCTCAGCTTTCAACAATTTTTTAAGTTCTAGAGTGCTAATATTTAAATACAATAATCATGGTATTTAAGGGTACAAAGAAAATTTTACAACATCTCAAAGTTTAACTACTAATTACAGAAAGCTCTGCATACAAGCATAATTTTCTATGATTCACAGTGCCTGGTCCCATTTCTCTAATAACGACCCCACTTTGGTATGCAGTCTCCTCCTCAAGGATACTGCATTATGAAAACTCGACTTATTCATTCAGCAGCACGGCATTGCTCAACGATAATTTGCTCTGTAGAAACTTATATCCAACACTTGAATGGTCTTGCTTACTCATGCTGAATATTTGGAGATGTATTCTCATGAGTAATCCTAATAGTCCTTGAAACAAGAGAACGGGAGGCGTGACTTTTCTTTTCCAGGATATGATTGGAGCCAATTTTCTTGGCTGAAAGCCTCTGAGAAAGTTGCATGGATTTGCTTTCGACTGTGCTGGGCGTGGAAATTCTTCCTAGTTTTAGTGACTGAGGCTGTGTCAGTGGAACCTGTAATAGAGAATATTTATGCAGAAGCTTTAGCAAAATGGCAAATGCTGGGGGTAGGCATATTGACACAGAAGTTCTATGTATGTAGAGTGACAAAGCAAAATGCTGCAGAATAGATGCATAACGAAATAGCTTCTATAGAAGAACCAGCGATGGAGAAACTTTCCCATATTTTGTTACCTACAGAGAGTCAAGGACCACAAGTTTTTCCTGACAGAACACATGTTTGAAGGAATAAAGAGTCTCCAAACACTGTTATAATATTGATACACCTTTGGATTTTATGGAGAGACCTCATTGCAGATATGTGCTTTCTCCTAGCATTAGTTAAGCCACTAATTTGACTCAACCGCATTATGTAACAGCAGTACAAAGGTTTGTAAAATAACCTGTCAGAAGGTACCTTCTTGATCTCATTCTTAGGAGCTGCTCTTTCTTTATAGAAATCTGGAAGTGGCCTGGCCTTGAAGCAAAGGCTTTGACGCAGTTTTCTGAGTTCTGTTTCTGCTTTCTCCTGCTCAAACGAAAGGAATGATATTGGCTATCATGTATTGAAACGGAATCATGCTTTATAGTCACCATGTCTAGAAATAGTGTGTGGATTGATCATGCAATTGGATGTTATTCAAGGTATGTAGTTGACTTGAATCCAGTGAAATGGATTGTGTGTAAATAGCTAACATTAATTAATAATATTCCACCTAGTCCATGCAACTGCACCCTATGGTTTAATGGAACATGAGGAAAGTGATGGAAATTTATCACATCAAGAATAAAAGAAGGCTTGGCTTGAGATACAACCTTAAGTGTTGCTTGCTGCTGGGCTTTTTGTGCTTGATTGGCATTAAATTTCTCTTCAAGCTTCTGAAAGGAGAAAATGACATGAAAAAAAAATAAAAAATAAACTGACCTCACATATATTTTTGCTGATATCCATTAGACAAGGAAAGAAAGAGAATGAAATCAAGTCTTGCCTCCTTTCTCTTTGCAGCTCTTTCTTCAGTCCTGAAGCGGAAAGGTGTCGATGGATTCGGGGATTGCAATTTGTTTCTGCAGGCACTCAAAAACTTTGAACAACTGGCATGAAAAAACAATAATCAGGACTTGAAGTCCTTTCGGAGCAAGTGGGTTCTGGCATTAAGTCATAACCCACTTGCATAAGTTCGTAAGCTTATAGCTTTTATAATTTCATGTTAAAAAATTAAAAAAAGGATTATATGACACAGCTCAAATTATCTTCAGAGCAATAAGCTAATGATCTAAGCCTGAAATTTAGCTTGTAAGATATTAATAGTCTATCAAATCAGCAACATAACGGCATGAAAGAAGTTCAGAACAATTTACTCGAGGCTAAGTACTATCCTAGAGATCATAAGTTGACCCATTATCGTGTTTTCTTGCATCATATGGAGGTGAAAATGATTTTTTTTTTCTTTCAAAAGAACCATGATAGCTTATTCATCACAAACATTTGCAATAGTCCAGGTCAGCAGGATTCTTACTCTGTGGGGAGGAACTGCCATTTTGCACGAACTGCTTTCTTCCCAGATATAGACGACTCATGGGGTGTTCCAGCTCTACAATTGTTTACATAAAAATCAACACATATATCAATATCGTCATTAGTTGCAAAATTTGGAGCTCCCAGTCTGAATAAGCCCGGATACCTTTTATTTTCTGACCAGGGAGTGGCAAAAGGATGTCTTGGAGCCCCACTCAGAGATGCCTGAAGTAAAAGATGAAAATGTTTTAGCATGCCTTGCAAACATTTAACAATACTCAGAGATGCCTGACGTAAAAGACGAAAATGTTTAAGCATGCCTCACAAACATTTAACAATAATAAAGTTCAATTTAAGAATGTTGAGTGTGCGCGCAAAGCAAAAGAAATAAAAGTAGGCACCGTAGTTGGAGTCCTTAGAGGAGTGGAGCAATCCTTGGATGCTTTAGAATTGGAACCACCTTTTGAACTATCAATCTTCCGGATAATAGTTGAAGTTAATCTATTAATTTCCCTTGCAGGAGTAAAGTAAATTGACTTGTGAACTGATTTCGGAGTTGCTCTCTTTTTGTCAGCCAAGGCCATTGCAGGCTTCTTGCTGATCGGGGTGGCGTTATTTTCCTTCTTGGATTGAACCGGAGCTGTTGGTTTAACTGGTGACGATGGCAGTTTTGATGCTTTACCATAATTTGATGACTTTAAGGACGACAATGCTGGTTTCTTCTTGCTCATTGAAGCTCTACCATCTTGTTCAGTCTTGGAATTCGGCTACAAGAACCAAGAAAAAATGTTGACGGTAATAACATGATAACCACAAAATGAGTCATTCATGGATGGTAATCAATATTTGTTACCTTGAATTGAGGCTTCTCCAGAGTTGTTTTGTCACCAACCAAAAGCGGATCTGGTTCAGCCTTCACACAGTTTTCTACTTGTTTCATTCCACTGAGCTGCATTTCTTTGACATCCTCTTTGTTACTATCATTACCAAGCTGGTGTGGTGAATTGAAATTCACATTTTTCTCCACAAGAACCTTTTTTTCCTTCACCAAATCAGCTCCTTCCACCTTGTTGCTTTCAGATTTATGGTCTGAAAAATTGGAGTTATGTCCGTTGGCCTTGACCTCTTGTTGAGAGCTCATCAGAGGCGGCATCTGTGAATCTTGGGTTAGAACATTGTTGACTCCACTTTCAGACGATTCAGCAGCAGTGTTGGACGCATTATTTGCTTGCTCCAGCAAGGCTGCTGCTGCCTTTCTTTCAGCAATTTTCTTGTAATGAGCTTCAAAGAAAGCTTTCTTCTCAGCAACTGATCCAGGGCGAGAGTACCTCTCAGCTTCTTCCACATATTTTTTGTGAGAAAAGGTCGACCATTTCTCCCAAGACAAGGACTCTGACATGAACCTCCCGAAAGAAACTGACTGCCCAAGTGCATGAATTGGATTCCCCTGCAACACAAATGTTTCACCAAAGTGTACCCCATCTTGAAACCCAAAAAGGAAAATCAAACTTTCAGCCTATTACAAGACAACTGACAAAGAACAACTACTTCTTCAAGAAACAAAAAAGGAAAATCGTGGAGCTGCTTCAGAAGCATAACAAGGCCAAAATTTTAAGAACCCAAATAAGCATTTCAATGAATTATTAGTACCCAATAGTTAAAACTCAATAATTTTGGTTGAAGAGCTTACCTCTTTGGCTTCATTAGAGAAGCCAGAAACATAGGAGAATGGTTGCATGAGACAAGCAGATTCTCCCATGTCTTTGCTATGCAAGTTTTCAAAACTCAAAAGATCCTAACTTTGAACTCTCTTATTCTCTAATAACATATTTTAAGTCTCTTCCCCACCAGTAAACGGTCTAAAAATTTGAAATTTAAATGGAAAGCTATATGGTCCCTGTTGTCGAAAAGCAAAGCAGAGCCAGTGCAGGCGAGAAAAGTTTGGTGCCATCTTTTGTGGTAAATTACATGACCTCCCTTTTGGTTTAAGCAAAACTCAGTTACACCCTTTAATTTTAAAAATGTCCACAAACCATCTCAATTTTTTATTAACTAAATAATCACACTCACGCATGTGAAGTTTCATTACAACCTTCAAATAACATATAATTTGCTGAAATGAATAAGGGTTGTAAAAATTTTTTTATGTATTTAATAAGCTAAAAGTAAGAGATACTTACTACCATTTTTCAAATCTAAAGGGTATCTTTATATTTTCTCAAACCTCGGGGGAGGCAAAGTTTCCTTAACTAAACTTTGCAGCTGTTGGGGGGTGGTGTACTTGCAAATCTTTTTCTTTTCGCAATTTGGGACCTACCTTTTTGAAATTATTGAGGGTTCATTTGAATTTGAAGACTAAAAAATATGGTAATCCAGCCACGGATTTTGTAACAATTTTGGCGTCCAATTTACAAAGTGGTTGATAAAAGAAGCAAAGGATTCGATTTTAGAGTAAGGTGAAGAAGAAAAGAAGTGGTTAATGATGTGATGAAGTTGGATTTAGCAAGTGATAGTGAAAGAATTTGGAGTTATTTACTAATAGTAGTTTTGAAGGAAAGGAGATGGTAAGATTAGGAAGCTGAACAACCAGTTGTTGCACTTGCAACATCCATAACAAACAATGTTATATTATAGGATGTGGACATGGAAGATAACCACTTGGAAATAGGGGTTTTGTTTGGTTTTAGTGACCTAAGACTAGGGTTTTTGTGGAGGATTAAAGTACTTAGAATGATGTAAAAAAAACAAACACTTGATATGGGAGTATCTTTCGAAATTTTATTCAAAACAGTACTAATTAAAAACATTTTTAAAGGAACCATAAAACCAAGCATGATATGGATTTAATAAAAGTTGAGTTTGACTTGGGGTTGATTGGCATTTGCATTGGCATGCATGAGTGCCCTGAAAGAGATGATTGTGTTGTGATCAACCTTTGTCACTTGGGTGACTCGAAATGTCCAGGAGAATCTAGTATAAAAGAGATGACTATATGCTATCAACAACAAGCTCCGTGGTAGTCTAGTCGGTTAGGATATTCGGCTCTCACCCGAAAGACCCGGGTTCGATTCCCGGCAACGGAATTCAATTTTCGGTTCGATTTTATTTTTCGCTTGTGTTGAATCCACGTGCTTTCGGCTTGCCCCATTTAAAGATCGAATCCATAGAAATCAAATCCTCCGCCTCCACCACAAAACAATCCTCCCTTTTGAAGTACAAGGACAGCCTAAACTCTTTCCATTTATTGAATTATATATTATGCATAATTCATGCCTTATAGAACTTTAACTAAATTGCTTTCTCTTTTAAAAATAACGAGGTTTCTTTTCCTTTTTTTTTTTTTCAAAAATTGTATTAATAAATTTTAGAATAAAAATATTTTGTTATAACATGAACGTATTGTATTATCAATCCGATTATCTAATACAAGTTTATCAGACATATATACAAATGATATGTTTCAAAATATGAACATCTTTTATCAGTTTGGTTATATATTATATATAATTTTCCTCAAAAAATTTTGAAACGATAAGATCTATCAAAACATTAGTGAAACCTTGAGGGAGTAAAAGACTTCAATAACAAGTAAAAAAAAAAAAAAAAAAGTGGAAAAAAGTGCGGCTTGCTTATTACTATTCTTATACTTTGTACGGAAATGAACAGAGCTGAATTGCTGACCGTGAAAAAAGAAAGGACATATTCAACTAGCTTGGGAAAATTTAACAGAGGAGCAAATGCTACAACATAAAACACTCATCATCATGGAGGTATAGAAACACAATTACATAAATACGGTTCAAAATAAGAAAGAACCTTCATGATGTACCTGCATTGGTTGTCCATCGGCATTCAAGCTAGGTGGTTCAAAATCTAATCCAATCCACCCAAACCGATCGATTCCATCCAAATCGATCCAATTTTGATTGGATTCGATCAATTGACGGATTGGATTGGATTGAAATTTTTAAAAACTGAATTAATTGGATCGAATAACAGATCCTATTATAAAAATCAATTATAAACCGATCCAATTCGAATAATAGGTAATAAAATTAACTATATAATATCTTAAAATTAAAATTAACATTTGATGATCATTGATATAATACATTTGTGCTATGTGTAATTGAAAAGTATAAATATAACTTAGTTATCATTATTTTTTTATTTCATGAATTATTTTTTCATGTCAATTATATTTATCTTAATATAAAAATTATTAGTTACTTATTAATTATTTATCATTCTTTAATATGTATGGATGACATTGAGTTAATACAATTATTTAATAATAAATTTTTTCAAGTTCCATTTTATACAAGGTAGCTTATTGCATAAAGTCTTATAAATTTATTTAAATTACAATATTTGTATTAGAATGATTTAAAATTTTATTGTCATTTTTAGTTAGAAACATTAATTAATTTATAAATAAATTTTTATTTGTTATATTATGATTTACCAATATTTTAATTTGCTTATAACTTTATGTTAACATTATTTTTACATAACAACTTGTGTTTATTATTGAATCATATGAGACTTTTTCTTTTTTAAATTTTTTAAAGTTCGAATTGGATCGGATTAAATTGAATCGGATGATTTTTTTTTTAAATCAGATTGGATTGGATTTCAATGTTTAATTGGATTGGATTGGATTGAAAAATCTCTAAACTGATCATTATTGGATTGAATTGGTTATTAGCTAAATCCATCGGATCTAAACTGACGACCACTCCTAATTCAAGCTATAAGATTCAAATTACAGTCTTTTCCGTAGAGATTCATCTCAAAAATAAGTAGAAAAAAGGCTATGGCTACAATTTTTACTTGAAGGAACCAACATCCAGCCACTTGGGCATTCATTACAAACAATTCCCACATTAAGAAATAGACAATAATTTCAGAAGGGTATGTTGATAAGTGGGTAGATGTTGTTATTGGTCTCCTAACAGCCCTCTCCACGACTCTGCTTTGCTTGAAGAAAAAATACTTTCTCAAATAAGCCTATATAATAGCAAGGCTTGCAGAGCTTCCACTAATGTCCATCAATAATTCTAATAAAAGTTGTCACTCGAAAAAGTAACAAAGTTTCCATTCAGTTCTAGAAGAGGGTATGAGGAAAAATTAGAATTTTATCTACACTGCTTAAATTCTACAAATCAAAGCAATAAGCAGAAATCAACTTGAAGAATCAACTAGTCAACCTAGCATTAAGCCAATAGAACACCATGTAAACAAATAAACAAAACATCAGTTGAATTTTTCGGAATTTAATACATTTTTACGCAACAAACCTGGTAATGGAGCCCAACCACTCAAACGATGCCTCATTCTGGGAAATCAAGCTTAAGCTTTCACCGACTCCTATAACCAGATACGAAGGCACCCCTTTCTACGCGATATTCAGGAGACAAAATCACCAAGAACCATTTTCTCTGGCATAGACTAAGGAGTTAAAAAGGATGTTGGAACCCGATAAAAATATTAAACTACAATAACCACAGCCTGGCTACAGTATTGCGTCAAATTCATCATTGAATTTTGTCCAAGAAACAGTTCCCACATCATACACATATTAGGACTTTGATGACTACAGAAGCATGGAAGTCGAAACCTACCAGAATTCTCTTAGCAATATCATCAACTGCAAAAGGTTTAACAAATCCATTTGTACAAGGAACAGTTGGACATTTTCTCTGATCACAATGAAACGTCAGGTAAGGTCTGTAATCAGCTTGATGAAAATTACCCACCAGCTCATCATATCTTGTTGGACCTGAACCCACATCTATGTTCACAAGTGTATGAGTGATATAATAACCAACAAAACCTATTCCAGAGTCCATTACAGCAACATTGTTGAACAGGTCTATATTGTCTTTCATGTTTCCACCAAGCTTGTATTCTAAGTGCTACTCTTTCATATGGTACGCCAAGATGGTTGTGTGGCTTTTCTTCTCCTTCCTCTTCTCATCACATGAGACATTGATTTGGTTCCAAACTCGTCAACTATGTAAACCAAGCAAGCAGGTATTGATACACCTCGCAACCTGCCAGAGAAGATGAAGATGATCCCACCTTCTGTGCATTGAAGAAAATCAAAGAGGAAGCTAAACTTTGCATGAAATAACAAGCACCAAGGAACAGTCTATGGATTGTTTAATTGCAATGCTAGAGTATGTTGACAGCGATACAGAGAAGTACCTGCGCAGCCAGTGAAGGATGGTTTCTTAACGGATCCACACGTTATAACCTGGAACACTAACATGTGTAGCATGAGATCTGAAAGGAAATAAAAGTCATAAGAGTGCTAGAGGATCATATAAAAGGGAACAAAAGGTCAATATTATAATAAATGTGATGTCACAGTGAAGAAAAAAACAACAATCCAAAGTTCGCCAACAATTAATTTACCATGCCGCAAATTATTCCAAAGTCAAATCCTGATAATAACAGCTTGAAGAATAAAAATTTAGAACTACAGATTTCATAAATACCAAAAACATATCTACTTGGAAGAGAAATGAATCCAAAAAGCACATGTAAGTTTAATTATAACAATTCAAAGACCAGGCAAAGATTTTCTTCCTTTCACTGTTTCTTCTATTTCACTGATAAATAACACATAAAACTACTCAAAGTCACAGTAACAAAAGGAACATTTTTCTCTCAATGCTATTATTGCTCTCTATTACAGTGTTATTTTTGAGTTAACCACGTTCAGAAACTTAAGAGCTAAATTTAATTCAACGTGTACATTATACATTCCCAAAACTGAATCTGTTCAGGTAAGTCTGAAAATTTTTAGCGGTCTTGAAGCAGGAACTTCGAAATCAAATTCTGTAAGAACAACAGTTGCACTGTCAAGCAATGAACGCAAATGTTCAGTTCCAACATCACTGAAATGTTGATTCCTTTCACTTTGAGAGGAAAGATTTTCCAACTCCACTATTTTCATTGCAATTGAGTGTTTGATATCTTAATGGATGATCCTCATATGCTGGAATGCCCCACACTCCATAAAATATGGCACCTTTCTATGTTATAAAGATATGTCACTGCGGATATGCCTATCACGTCCATTCATATCCAATAATCCTGAATAATTTCTTCTCCTGCTTCTACTTTTACCTCGTGTTCCCTTTCCTTTACGACCTGAAAATATCACCAACATGACTGCCAAGAAACCCAAGCCACATAATGCCCACAAAGTAACAATCCAGAACCTCAAAGAACTAAATAGCCCATCTTTTACTGCAGGCACTGATGATTCCTGTGAGTGATTACTTGGCATAGGGTTGCTTCTCACTGGATCTATTACATTAACCCTGCCAAATTTCCTGTGACTCGCAACTTCATTAGTCATATCTGTATTTGATTTGGTTAAGGAACTGGGATCTGGGCAGTTCCTCCTTATATGATGCAACCGCAGTGCTTCATTAAGTTTCTTTCCACATTCTATGCTAAGTAGGTCTCTTTGCAGGATGTCATCATCAGTCTGATCAAGGGTTGAAGGTTCAGGTGGGTCTGGAAATTGAGCCCAACATGTGTTGACCACATCAACATCTCTCCAATTTGCCTTATCAAAGCTCCAGTTCCCAACTTTAAATTCCAATCCATAGTGGAAAACTCTATACTTGACACCAGGTTCCGGAATATATCCCGGGTATATCAATATCTCCCTGCTTATGTGATGCCGTAATTTCAACTGCATAAGAAAAAAAACAGGACCAAGGGAACCCCTTATTGAAAGTAATACTGGAAAACATTACCACAAATAAAAGCAGGAAAATCAACTACAGTTGAAGAAGATCATATTCTGAAAATTTATTTTACATAGGCGATAAATTACATATTCTGAAAATTTATTTTACTTAGGCGATAAATTAAGTGTTGGATACTGAAGGTGCAACTCAGTCATTTTACCACAATAAATTCAATAGAACACTATTATCTACAAAATTCCTTAAAAACATAAGAATGGTATCTAGTCCAAATGAAATAATATACCTCTGCAGCTCCAAATGAGTAACCATACATCTCACTAATCCACCCAGATTCATATATATCTCCTGTGATATTTTTGGCATAATGAGCTTTGTCTGCACGGACCTCCTCAGTTTTATGCAGCCACAGCATAGCAAATTTTCTGAGATCATCTATATGCATAATGATCACACCCCCAACCTTGTCACAAGCATCAGGATGGCTTGTGTGGAGTTTTGCAAGCTCATTGTCACAACCAATAAGGTAGCTGACATGCATAAATTTAAAAGATAAAGAAGAATCAATACTGATTTAGTACACAATTTACAATTGCATAAACCCATATGAGAGGGGGGTGGGGGGGGTGGGGGGTGGGGGGGGAGGGGGAGGGATTAAAAGGCAGCCACACCCAGAATGATAGATGCTACACTCTTAAAGAAGAATGGGATTAAATATATCTTTTTTTCTTACTCATAGGGTGTTGAAACTGGCCGTCCACGTGCTGCTTTGAACTCCCATGGTGTTATTGGGCCTCTCATAATCATGTCAGCATCGAGAATAACTATGTACTCTGCATCAATATTTGCATGATTAAGCCAGTGAAGGACGGCAGCAGGCTTATTAATTGCTGGATACCTGATAAAAACCAAAAATTACACTCAATTTTTAGTATCATGGATCATGAAGTTCGCTTCTCTCAAATTTTTTTCTCACTGCTTCATTTAGATGTTGGAAGGAGAAGATATCAGTCAATTAAACTACTACAAATTTTCAGAACATGACCTTTAGAACGTAATTACAATGTAATTTACAAATCCACCACTTTAGAGATAATTAACCTACGGAGATCTAAGAGGATTGCTCTGCGTAAAGTATTAACTTTGAATGTTTGCATGACATCTACTTTCAACACTCAAAACTCATGCAATTGCACTTGGCAGACCAAAATTTGTACTGACAACGTAAAATCTAGGCAATGCCTCCTCCAAAGATAAAACTAATTTAGGTTCAAAACAGAAATATAAAAGAATGATAATCATACATTGGCATGACATGGGATTTAACTTTCTACAGTTTATGTAAAATGGGTCCTCATAAAACATGTTATAAAACATATGAAACTCCAAATCTTTCAATTGAAGCACTATAAATCAGATTTCTAAGAGATGAATGAGATATATTTCTGCAAATATCAATAATAATCAGAGAAAAAGGTAGGAAGCAATTAAGTTATGCCAGACACAAAGAAGTTCATCATTCCATTTTCAAGTGTTTAAAGTTTCCAACAAAAGAGAAATCAAAGAAAGAAATTATAGGACGATTTATGGTCCCTGAATAAAGCCAAATGGCAAATCAACCACAAATCATTAAGATATAAAGGTCGGTTGAGCGAGGTAATTTTGACAGTCTAACTTTCATTTCTTAGTTCCTACGTCCAAGTTCAATAAATGTAAATACTATAAGCAATCCTATTTGACCAAAAATAGTGGTGTGAAAGAAAACTAAACATTGGACAAACAATGATGCCAAGCTGATAGCAAGATTTCAAGCTAAGATGAACCTAGAAGGACCAACACCCAATATACTAGGAGTAAAAAGAAAATAATAATCAAACAGAATTACCAATCGCCTGTAAGTGGATGTCGACTCATGGAAGGCACATAATGGGTTGGAGCCAGATCATGACCTTTATAATGCTTCAAGTCTTCATCTGAACAGCTAAGTAGTCGAGTGATGTTTCCAGGCTGGCCACTTTGGTGGAAACTGTGAACTAGACCTACAGTCTGCCAATCAAAGTAAGGAGTACATTCTGTGGAAAATACTGTGTGAATTTTTGGATGTGGTCTCCCAGGCTCATCAAGTTGTTCAGCTTCCTTAAGTTGTCTACTTTCAGGAGTCAAGAGTTTAGGTCGAGTTAGTTCAGCAAAAGTTTTGCTCTTTAAAAAGCTCAAGTATTTTGACCACTTTGGCTTAGGGCACCCATTTGCTGCTTGTTGCAGCAGAAGACCCTCATTCAAGGTGTTGATACATTCTAGATTTATAAACAGGGATCTTCTTTTATTTGGATCAGACTCCATCATTTTTACCTGCACAAAGAAAATTCTTAAGTTTCTATTACAGAGTATGACTATCGGAAAACCTTAAAGTTTCCGTTACAAACTGATTATCTTGAATGAAATTTGTAGTGTATGGTAACTTCAATAACCAAGTAAAAAGATCATTATATTTTGGGCTCAGTTTTGGTCATACTACGTGTATACCTCTCTAGGATAAGGAGGTTCAGGAAAGAGCCGGCCACAATCATAGACAATATTATCTTCATGGTGCTCTAATTTACTGAAAGACCAATTTCCCACTCTAAATGGCAAACCATAATGAAGAAGAATGGGCTCGACACCCTCTCGTGGGATATAGCCTGGATAAATCATCAAGTTATCATTGATCTTGTGCCGAAGTCCAACCTGGAAAAGGAAAGAAAAGAATTAAATAAATCAAGAAACTAACTGGAAAAACTAAAGGTGGAGTAAACAAACAGGCCACTTACCTCAGCTGCACCAAATGAGTAACCATACATCTCACTAATCCACCCTTGACCATAGATATCACCTGTTATATTGGTTGCCCAGTGAGCTCTGTCTTCACGCACTTCTTCCGTCTTTGAAAGCCACATGGGTGCCAGTGCCCGAAGATCATCTATGTGCATGGCCAAAAGACCACCAACTTTGTCACAGAGTTTTGGGTGCGTTGTATGCAATTTAGCCAGAACATTATCACATCCAACCAAGTACCTGAGAGAGCAATTTGTTGTATTAATTCATACTGATAGCCTCAATCCCTACACGGGACGAGAAGGAACAAAATTTGAAAGTTTTATGCAAGTTATATTTATTGCTGACAATAGACAAGGCACAAAAATAGCAAGTCCAGTAGCTTCAAGCAAGTGTCTGAAACAAGAGGTTCCAGTACATGCAAAAGTGAGAAGAAAAACCTTGCCGGTTCTGAATTCTCATAAGGCCATGTCTGAAACAGTAATTCACCAAGGATAGAGGCATTTACCTCTTATACAAAGTTTTTGCTAAAATACCAAGTAAAAGCATTACTATGAAAAAAATTTAAAGAGGCATCCAATAAAATCCTATATGGTCATCCCTTACTGTAGCTGATATGTCGCTCAACTGGAATAAAGCATCTTATCAAGTATAGATTGTTCAATTGATTTATCAAGTTGGCAATACCCAGTAGCAAGACCGAATAAATTGAATTTCAAATGAATGTTAATACCCATAAAATGCTGCAACTGGTCTGCCTTTCTCTGCGCCAAGTTCCCAAGGTATGATAGGACCCCGTATTATCATGTCAGCATCAAGAATCACTACCCAATCAACATTCTGTGCATCTTTACTATGTTTGAGCCAGTGGACAATTCCAGCAGGTTTGTTGATTGCAGGATACCTGCAGAAACAGATAAAAAAGCTATACTTTATTTCTTTCCTATTGGGAAAGGAAACACCTTGAATTAATCTTAAACCCTTCATTTGGATATTCACAGTACAGAAGAAGGTTTTTTTTTTTTTAAATTTTAAAAATAAATACTGTGGGAAAAAAGAGAGAAACAGTTGCTGAGTTACTTAGGAAACTGTGCTTATGTCATGTCCTGAGCAAAGGTAATATTTTCTTGCTTCCTTACAAAAATTTTCAAGATCCAAATGGAGAATATCACTTAAAGATGGTTTCAAATAACAAATCTTCCACAACAGAAGCAAATTCACATCATGACAAAAAGAATATAAAAAAGGTGCAGGCATAAGATAATTATATACTTAGTGGCAGTATAACGGTATATCGAGGAGAGAGAGAAACAAAAAAAAAAGATTACGAAATAAGAGAATAACTCGAAAAGAAGCTTACATTCTAATTGCCTTGTTTGATTAGTTAGGTTGCAGAATGACAGTGGTCTGCATTACAGGAATGGGGACAACTGACCTAAAATCAAACTGGACCAAAGAGAAGCAGCAACCAGATGATGAAAGTCAAGCTATGGACCTCACTTAATGAACTCTTACTTGAGAGCCTAATATGCAATCTAATGCAGACTGGTTCAAATGGCATCATTTATGTCAACAAGTCAAGAATTTGCAACTATAAATAATCATTTTATTACACACAGGTATCCCTCATATTTATGTTTCAAACCCAATCAAAGACACCCACCATATCATTTACTGTCAGGTGGCTCAAAAATACATATAGTGGCCTTCTTTGTGAAGATGATGTTCTGCTTATCAAGCAACGCTATCAGAATATCTAAGTATTGCTTCCAGTGTTTAACTTAGGATGCAACATTTATCTTTCAGCTGGACAAAAGTTCAACAATCAATTTATGATAGTCCGTTCGTTTCTTCTCCAAACAAAAAAAAAAAATGTCGGAAAGATGAATCATTTCACATAGGATACATTTTAAAATGAGCAGCACCTACTTGGATTAACTATAGACAACTGTGTCCAGCTGGAACATAGACAGAGAGACAGAAACTTTAAAAGAGAGATTGAAAAGAGCGCCAAGAGGAATACCAGAAAGTTGGCGCATTAAAGGACTTATGATCTCCTTTACCCAAGAAAATACATATAATCAACACCAAATTGAAAGCAAAGAATCACTAAAAAACATCAAAAGAAATTTCAAAGATACAACAATTCAGAGACATAATGTCAATTTGGATCAAACAAAATGATTGTCTAATAAAAAATTAAAAGAAATTGATAGTCAAGCTTTAACTTTGATTGATAAAAAACAAACCAAAAAGAGAACAGAGGAATTACCAGTCACCAGTTTTCGGGTGTCTACTCATAGAAGGCACTTCAAGAGTAGGAGCCAAATGCATCCCTCGATAATTCTTCTTCTCCTCGTCCGTACAACTGAGAAGTCTGGTAATGGGGCCCGGTTGTCCAGACTTCCTGAAGCTATGCATCAGCCCCACCGTCTGCCAATCAAAGTAGTTCTGGCATTCCACCGAGAACAGAGTATGGATCCTGTAAGGAGCCTGCTGTTCGCCCGACCCGATCACAAACCCGAAACCCAGTAACACCACCGCCAGAGCCAAAGCTAAGATTTTTTCCATTGTACCTCAAAATTCAGGGGCTGATCTCAAATGGGCATCGTCTCAAAGATCTGAATTTCATTCTTTTGCCGCGAATATAGACAAAAAATTTAAGAAGTCAAACGTTGAATTTTTATTTAAAAGAGATTTAAGAATGGCAAGTGATGCTTGTGAAGTGGTAGTGGGAAGGAGTTGCAGGAGCAAAAAGTATTTAATAATAAAGATTAATGAAATTACTGTGTGATTAGTTTGGTTTTTTTTGTTTGTTTACAATTAAATAAATGAATAAATAATCAACGCTAACATGGAAATGAAAGCAGAGTTGTTGGACAGGACAGCTGGTTCAAAAACAACGACGCCAGGAACTTGTATGAGAGGAACTTCAGGTGCTGACGCGGTCTGTTCTGGTGGCATCCAAAATTTTGATAACCCCATACAACCAGTTGAGTTCAACGACATTGTTTTTTTGTCGTTTCATGAGGTTTTCATTTTAGCTTTCGAGCCTCATTTGTTATAATTACTTTGACAATTGCGCATTTGGCCCACTTTCAACTTGACAAAAGTTCATGAAGTTTGGAAATATCATGAAACCCAAGTTTCTTTTTTTAAAAAAAAAAAATTCTTTTCCTTTCTTTTTTAAGAATAAATAAAGCTCCAGTGCTTTAATAAACATATCGAAGTCAATTCTCGTAACACATGATGTCTCTTGAAGTTAACTTAGGAAGGATATCTTTATGACTTTGGATATCAAAATAATTTAATGTAGTTTAGTTACTTCAACATTATTCAGCTATTATAAGTAAAATGATGGTTTTATAGGACTAAAAGTAGTTAGAAGTTTATAAAAAAAAAAAAGTAAGTTGAACAAAAAAGTAATTATCACCGATTTTTTAGTACACAATAATATTAAACCAATAAAATTGTGAAAAGTAATTGTTAATTATTTTCTAGCAACCATGGATAAAATGTTTGTTAGACTCGCTTAAAATTAATTATTTCAACAAAAGATACCAATGAAATTATTGTGGATTGAAAATAGGATATAAGAGTTCAACAAACCTCGCGGACTTTGAGTAAGCTTCTTCGCCCTCACAAGTCATCCTTGACAACTTCATGTAATTCATCTTCTGAGTTCCAAGTTGTTTGTTTGTTTGTTTGTTTTTTTTTTTTTTTTTTTACAACAGAAACAACGTTTGGGGAGCAAGGCCGATATGTAATCGGCATTTTCTCTTCTATGCTTAAATAATATTAAAGTTGATAAGGCTCAAGAAGAAGATATTGATGCGTTCGAAACTAGCAAGTATACTAGTCGCACAAGTAATAAAGTGATAAGTAAGATATCGTTCCCACGAGAATTGATTCTAATTGAATTTGTTATTTCCAGCAACAATAAACTAAACAGGGGGGGATTTTTGTTGAATGCTTTACTAAATTAAATAATAATGCAAGTAAAGAATAACAAAACAGAAAGTAAATTTGAATGAAAAATCAATAGGAGAAAGCTGGTTAATGGATCCTTCTCTACCACAAGATATGGATTTGCGAATTAATTGTAGAATTGTCATCTAATTACAGCATTGAAGTTATCAACCGTAGATAATAACAAGTTCTATTACCCCAATCTTTCCTTACTTTGTTGTTAAATAAAATAGGCTCTTTACTTAATCTCTATCCATTAACAACCTAGAACAAGCTCTCTAAATTTAATTCAATGGATGCATTATGAATAGAAAGACAGGTTGATCTAAGCAATAAACACACAAGCTCGGATTATTTAACTTAGGTTATATTCTCCAATTGCAATCTCTGATCACAATTTTGCTGCTAATGATTAGAAATTCAAGACAATTACGGATCAAGATTTCTAGTCTAGCAATAAATCACAACCAGATTATATTCAGTTGGCCACTCAAATACAATCAGCAAGCAATCATAAGCATTAAATATGAGAGAATACAAGCAACTTCAATTACAGAATTGGATAACAATTTCTTACACAATCAACTTACAAAAACCATATCAGGGGCTTTGAAATCACCCTCAACCAATTCAGATTTAGCTACATATGTTTAAGAACGTGGTAAATACATACAACATGGAGACATTCCAGAAAATGAAAGGGAAGGGAAAAACTTAGCAAATTTGATGTAATTCTCTTGGAATTGTAGTTCTTCCTCTTTCCAAGCTTCCTTTCTCCTTCAAGAACTCCAGGAGATGAAAGAATTCCAGAGTTGCAGCCTCCACCACGTTCTCCCCTCTTCAAGTTCTCAAAATAAAACCCTAAAATGTTTTTAAATACTCTGCTACATAACCTGCTACAGTGTCCCGTATTATACATGCTACAGTGATTTGTGGAATTACATTTCTATACTTCTCACACTGTTTTGATTACAACTTTTGTTACACTGAATGGATTTATAAACCGTAAATTTCTCCAGAAAATAGACTTCGAGAGCTTTCCAACGGTATATAACATGTCATCGGGTCATTGTATATCAATACAATTAAATCCGAGAAGATCACTGACTAGCAGAGGTGAAAATGAAGGGTTTTACTCCATTTTTGTGCAAATTGCTCCAAAACTCCTACAACATCAAAACCACACAAAAACATAAAAATACCAAGGAATATAGCAAAGAAACATGGACGAATTGATATAAAAGTAATACATAATAGACACCTATCAAATTCCCCCACACTTAGACTTTGCTAGTCCTCGAGCAACTAAAATGATACGAAACAAAACTAAACCGAAACAGAATCAAAGAAAAATTAAAACACACAAATGCTTCCACTTGCAAATAGGCCTCAAAGATTGTACTTAATTATAACCCAAGGAAAACTTCAAAATAATGCACTTGATCAAGAATTTTATCTCAAAGATTAGTTACGCTTCACTTCAATTCCTCAAGTGTGTGTGTGTAGAGCCATTCTCACCTAATCACTTGTAACCCAGATGGGTTTATGCATAAAAATTAATCATATTTAATATTGAAGATGTGTGTATAAATGAACTCCATAGGCCTGCTTTTCAAGTCACTCTCCACTAATGTAGAACATGCACAACACCAAGGATCAAGTAGGACTTTATTAAGCTTGTAACGTTTGGCTTGGGTGAAGGTATGATAAGGATAATAATTTGGCTCAAATCACCCACAAACACATAAATCATTCAAGACTATGTAGAGCTCAACCCTATAACACAACTTCATTTCAATTCACCAGGTTTCTCTCCCAAACTTATTTAGAACACTCAATCTTTTTTTTTTTTTTTGCAGAAAACAAAAGAAAACAACACCCCCACACTTTGTTGTTTCATTCTTTTTAAGAACACTTAAGGGTATAGATCTCTTATTCGTCTTCTTTTGTTTTTTTTTTTCTTTTTTTTCTCTTTTTTTTATTACACTTCCCCTTGTAGAGCTCAACCCTATAACACAACTTCATTTCAATTCACCAGGTTACTCCCCCAAACTTATTTAGAACATTCAATATATTTTTTTTTTTTTTTTGCAGAAAACAAAAGAAAACTACACCCCCACACTTTGTTGTTTCATTCTTTTTTAGAACACTTAAGGGTATAGATCTCTTATTCTTCTTCTTTTGTTCTCTTTTTTTTCTTTTTTTTTTATATTACACTTCCCCTCCCCCACACTTAAACAACACATTGTCCTCAATGTGTAAGTACGTGGACGATAAGTACAGATTAGCTTTTTTTCTTTTTTTTTCTTTTTTTTTTTTTTACAAACACAATAGGACTCACTTGCATTGCTCATGACACATCCCAACCTCCTCTAACTTCCCAAAACCAGAACATAGCTCAGAATTTAATTATAAATGATCTACATGCTCATAGGTAAGGGATAAACTGTTTGGAACAAATTCATTTGAGGTTAGGAAATATTGTCGGAGTTAGTTAACAAAAGAAAAAAAGGTCTTACAGAGGTCAAAGGGTAACTACGGATCAATTTCTGTCCAAGTGGCCTTAAGGCTCAAACGGTCCAAAGATGGCCTAAATCATTTCCCCAATGTTGCACAGTCTAGGATTTCGCCTCGAGTGACCATCAAACAAGTTTTAGAATTCATTGAAATCTGAATAAACATTTAAATTACATAAACTTTCTCTAAATGAACAAATAACTCAGTGATAATAGCTCAGTGCTCAATGTTGCGCAAGGAATCAAAAGCAAAGCGAAAACCAATAAACATTTCAAACACACAGATCCATGCATCATTTATCATTTTCCAAGAGTTATTCTTAATTCAATCATTATCTTATCATCGAACCACAAAATGCAAGAAAAGAGGTACGTGGCGTTGTTACACCTGAGTCAAGATTGTATATTTCAACAATCCTTAGGACCAGTAGCCCGCAGACTTAAGGTTTCCAGCCTATATACCTTTATTATGAAAGAAAAATAAGAACAGACACTTCAAACAACATGAAAATAAACAAACTACATATTTATTGAGAGAGAATGCATTTCAAGATTTAAGAAAACCCCATAATCTGCCATTCTCAGGTTTTTCCACAATGTTTTTTTTTCGAATCGAAACTGATAAAGACAAAAACACACAACAACTCGAAATTACATAAAAATAAACTTACTCAGAAAATAATAAAGTCCAACAAATCAGCAAACACAAACAAGTCAGTTAGAATGGGTTTAAAAAGTTAAGAAGTTAGCCTCCTTATTCAGCCATTATGGATTAAAGAAATCCAGAATGCGTTTCAAGAGAACTTGAACTTTTTAAGCCACCACTCTAAAAGCCAAGATTAGAAAATATTACCTGGGGTGAAAAAAACAACCTGAAAAAAACTCAAAACTCAAGCTCAAATAAACACAATAAGAGAAGCAAACGAAAATGAAGTAAACCAGAGATAGAGATTATAGAGGAGGGTTAAAATCCAAGTTTACGCCTTTATTGCCTCTCAAAAACAATCTATCGGGATATTGGGGATCAGGCAAATAGACGAATGCTTGTAATTTTCAATTAAACTCCCCTGCAGTGAAGCTTGTAACCAGGGATTTCGCCGCACCGACTGTGAGATGAAGTTTTGTTCTACATGTTGATTAAGAAAGACAACAAACCATCAAAAAAAATTATTAACATTTAACAAACCAATGGGTTTCTGATGGATGTTTAGCTGTGCCCAAGAGGTGATTTGAAATATCTCCTCTAATGTACCATAACCACCGGGCAAAGATATAAATGCATCAGATTTAATGATCATATGTGCAATACGCTCATGCATACTAGAAACCTGTAACTCTTCCCCCATGGTGTTGCCTACGATATCTCGTACAGCTAATGGATTAGGGATAATGCCGAGAACTTTGCTCCCTCCTAGGGATGCAGCTGTTGACACACACCCCATTAACCCAAGACTACCCCCTCCATAATCAAATTAATACCCCTCGCAGCTAATGTCCTACCAAGATCAAGAGCTGCTGTGGTAAACTCTCCATCTTTACCAAATTGCGATCCACCAAATACGCATATATTGCGGAATCGCCGAATTGGTGTTTTCTCCATTTCTACAAGTGCTCTAATCTTGTGTAAGACACTTAAGATATTATGCTTTTCAATTGCAAGACAGGTTATGGAATGACATATGAAAATATGCAGAATGTATATATACACCCATAAAACTCTCAAATTGTGACACATGGGGACATACGTTCGGTGGGGGTTGCTCGATGCAGATTTATCGCCCCAAGATTTGAAAAAATGAGAAAATGCTTTTCGTGCGAGGTTTGACAAAAGTATACACACTTGTCTCCCACGGTGAAGCATGGAAAATGGAGATACACTTCCGGCGGGGGTTGACAAAAACCCCCACACTGTCTCCCACGGTGAAGCATAAAAAATAGAGATACACTTTCGGTGGAGGTTGACAAAACCTCACACTTGTCTCCACGTTGTGGTATGACCCATGGGCGTAGTCATAGGTTTGTCAAAAAAGAAAACTTGAAATTAAAACAAGCGAAATCAACAAACAACAACAACACAAAAACAACATTGATAATCAGATCAAACGAAACAAGAAAAAAATAATAAAAATAAAATTCGACAACAACAACACACATTCAAAATATACAAGTAGTTGTGATTGTGGCTCACATCTTCCTCTGGTTTTACGTCCAGTAACGGCTAAAATGCCTTCTATGAGTCGGGGATTTGCTTCCCATCCAGTTTTCTTATAAACTGGCAAACAGGGTCGTTTTTAGTCAGATTCCCTAGACTATAACACTGCAATTCATCACGAAAATTGTGTCCATAGATTAAGCAATTCACGCTGAACAAGTCCACAAGAATGTGATCGAGAGTTAACAAAATATTATCCAGCGACTCATTACTCAAACCATTCTTAATAAATGAAAGTTTATCTTTTCTATTCCTGGACACAAAACCTAATGAACGACAAGTCTGGTTACAATTCCATCTAGCACATTTATAACATACTTGTAACCTTTTCGCTCTTCGCCTCTTGGCGTAGTAGCTCTTTTCCTAGACCAGGCATGTATTTTGCGAGATTAATGTCCGGCTCACCGGACAATCTCACCTTGGCTTCGATAAGCCATCGGATATCAGCAGGCACATTTAGGAGCACAATGCCCAAAGTTAGTCATCCTACTTTATAAATTTTAAACACAGCATTTTGAGGAAAGTGAAGGGAAATATTTACGAAGGTTCGATAGAAAGATATCGGCATCCATTGAAGAGGAGAAAAGGAGAGATATTACCGATAATGCGATTGAGTTTGTTCTTCTCCCAGATATGTACGTTTCAAACCTTCGAAAAATGGCTTCAACTCCCATTTGAATGTTTCCTCAAGCTGTTGCACAACTGAACTCGAAGCACGGAATAATCAAATTAAACACAAGAAAAGAAAAGAAAAGAAAAGAAAATAGAGACACATAAAAGAAATAAAAACACAAGAGCAAATGAAAGTCAAAAACACACAACAAAGCAAATGAGACAAATGGCAAAGAGAGATAAAACCTGATCAATTATAATAGCCCATGAGAGGAATCTCTTCGAAACACAAAAATTGATCAATACTACCTTCTTTTCTTTGTCTCTTTTTATTATATTTCAAAAACATGGGTTGCCTCCCAATAAGCGCTTGGTTTAACGTCCTCAGCCTGACGTTACTTGCCATCACCCATCACGATAAGCTGGCTCGTAGAGAGGTACCTCCTCGATGTCCTGCATCACTGAATTTCATAGTAAGGCTTCAACCTGTGCCCATTCACCTTGAATACTTTTTCCGTTTTTAAGCTCTTGATTTCCACTGCACCATGAGGAAAAACATTAGTAATAACAAAAGGTCCAACCCATCGAGATCGTAATTTACCTGGAAATAACTTGAGGCGAGAATGAAAATAAAAGAACTTTCTGTCCCACTTTAAAAATCTTCCGGAGACCAGTTTATCAGAAATGCTGTAGTTCTCCCTTGTAAATTCTGGAATTCTCATAGGCATCATTTCTAAGTTATTCCAATTCTTGCAGTTGAAGCTTCCTTTGTTCACCAGCAGCATCCATCTCCATGTTACAAATCTTTACTGCCCACCATGCCTTGTGTTCGAGCTCTACCGGAAGGTGACATGGCTTACCATAGACTAACCTATATGGAGACATTCCAATAGGTGTCTTATAAGCAGTTAGGTATGCCCAAAGTGCATCATTCAATCGTAGGCTCCAATCTTTTCGGTTCGGATTCACTGTCTTCTCGAGAATGGACTTGACTTCACGATTTGAAACTTCAACTTG
>SNVD02009151.1:0-36771 GCA_013180625.2 Boswellia sacra | reverse complement strand
ATGGTGCCTGGAATGGTGAACGTACCTGGATCTTTGCATTTCGGAGGAATTTTTCTTTGCAATACAGCTGAAACATTTTCCCCCACACTTACCTTCTCATGTCCTTTCAACTTCCTCTTGTTGGTGCATAACTCTTTGAGAAATTTTGCATAACGAGGCACTTGCTTGATAGCATCCAGAAGTGGTATGTTTAACTCGATCTTGCGAAAAGTTTCCAGGATTTCTTGTTCTTGTTCTCCTTCTTTGATTTTGCAAATCTGCTAGGAAAAGGTGGAGGAGTAACATATGAATGAATGGAAGTTTTAGGATTTACCTTAGAAGGGGATGTTTTGTTCATGGTAGAAGTGGTATCATCCCCTTCATCAATTTGTGATTTCTTTGGTGGAATATCTAATTGTTTCCCACTTCTCAAAGTTACAGCACTAGCATTCTCTCTTGGATTGATCACCGGCTGAGAAGGTAATTTTCCTGAGCTTTGACTCTCAAATTTGCTCATATTAGTGGCCAATTGTCCCATTTGATTTTCCAGGTTTTGGATACTTGCCCTAGTTTCCTGCTGAAATTGCATTGTGTTAGTGGCAAGTGCTTTAACAATATCCTGGAGAGACATACCTGAATTTTGTGGAGCTGGTTGTGGTGCTGGTTGTGGTTGTGCTTGAAATGGTTGCTGCACCCTTGGTTGATTGAAACCTGGTGGTCGATTTGGTATGGCATTTGGGGCAATTGGTTGATGATTCCCATATCTTAAATTAGGGTGATCTCTCCATCCAGCATTGTAAGTATTGGAGAAAGGGTCATACCTTTGCCTTGGTTGTCCTGGAAATCCACCCATGGCATTGGCTTGTTCTGTATCTCCTTCTTGCAAAGTTGGACACATGTCGGTTGGATGGTCCATGGCAGAACATACTCCACATGCATAAGATTGCTGCATATGTCCTACAGCCATTTTTTTTACAAGAGAGGTAAGTTCACAAAGTTGTTGTTCAATGTTTGAAGTACTTACCTCATTTACTCTTTTTGGTAGTTGTGGCTCAAATTGACTGCTGAATTGTTGGGAGTTCGCTGCCATGTCACTAATCAAACGTCTTGCCACGTTCGGTGTTTTATTAACTAGTGCTCCACCACTAGCAGCATCAATGATACTCCTTTCCATGGGTAGGAGACCCTCATAGAAATATTGAATTAGGAGTCCATCACTAATTTGGTGGTTTGGACAGCTAGCACATAACCTTTAAATCTCTCCCAATATTCATGAAGTGATTCTCCATTGTGTTGTCGAATGCCACTAATATCTTTTCTAATATTTGTAACTTTCGAGGCTGGAAAGTATTTCTCCAAAAAGAGTTTACTCATCTCATTCCAAGTGGTAATGGTACCTGGTGGTAGATAGTATAGCCAATCTTTTGCCGAATCTGCTAATGAGAATGGGAAAGCTCTCAATTTAATTTGCTCTTCAGAAACGCCAGTTGGCTTCATACTTGAGCATACCACATGAAATTCTTTGAGGTGTTTGTTCGGATCCTCTCCTGCAAAACCATGAAATGTAGGCAAGAGATGAATCAGTCCAGATTTAAGTTCAAAATCTATCTCAAAATTGGTGCTTATGCATAGCGGTTGTTGATCAATAATTGGAGCCGCTAACTCCTTAAGAGTCTGATCGTTTTCCATCGCCATTGCTTCCAATTCAGATTTGATTGAACTGCAAGAAGATGGGAGGGAAGTGTGTCGTGCAAGGTCAAATTCTGGAGGTGGAGTTGAAATTGACCGATTTAGCCTTAAATTCGAGGATTGGAGAAACTCCTTAATTCTCTTAAGTCGCTGATCCGCTTCTCCCTCGGACATAAAAGCCTAAACACAAACAATCAGGAAATAACAATCAAGAATCAGTAGTAAAAACAGAATAACATATTGATTAGAAAATCAATCCCCGGCAACGGCGTCAAAAACTTGATGCGTTCGAAACTAGCAAGTATACTAGTCGCACAAGTAATAAAGTGATGAGTGAGATATCGTTCCCACGAGGATTGATTCTAATTAAATTTGTTATTTTTCAGCAACAATAAACTAAATATGGGGGGTTTTGTTGAATGATTAATTAAACTGAATACGAAGGCAAATAAAGAATAACACAACACAATATTAAATGAATTGAAAATTCAATGAGAGACACTTGGTTAAGGGTTCTTTCTCTGCCACAAGATATAAATTTGTGAATTAACATAGAATTGTAATCCAATTACAGCATTGAAGTTATCAACCGTAGATAACAACAAGCTCTGTTATCCCAATCTTTCCTTACTTTGTTGTTAAATAAAACAAGCTCTTTATTTAATCTCTATCCATTAAACAACCTAGAACAAGCTCTCTAAGTTTAATTCAATGGAAGCATTACGATGAGAAAGATAGGTTGATCTAAGCAATAATCACACAAGTTCGGATTATTTAACCTAGGTTGTATTTTCCAATTGCAATCTCTGATCACAATTTTGCTACTAATGATTGGAAATTCATGACAATTACGGATCAAGATTTCTAATCTAGCAATAGACAACAACAGATTATATTCAGTTGGCCATTCCAAATACAATCAGTAAGCAATCATAAGCATTAGATATGGGAAAATACAAGCAACTTCAATTAGAGAATTGGATAACAATTTCTTACACAATCAACTCACAAAATCCATATCAAGGGCTTTGAAATCACCCTCAACCAATTCAGATTTAGTTACACATATTCAATCAGAATAACAAATACAATACAGAGAAATTCCAGAATTGAAAAGGAAAGAAAGAACTTAGCAAATTCTTTGAAAATCTTCTTTGTAGATGAATCTTCTTGGAATTGTAGTTCCTCCTCTTTCAAAATCTTCTTTCTCCTTCAAGAACTCCAAGGGATGAGAGAAATCCAGAAATGCAGCCTCCTCCCACGTTTTCCCCTCTTCAAGTTATGAAAATAAAACCCTAAAATGTGTTTAAATACTCTGCTACAGTGACTTGCTACAGTGTCCCGTATTATACATGCTACAGTGGCTTGTGGAATTACATTTCTATACATCTCACACTGTTTTGATTACAACTTTTGGTACACTGAATGGATTTATAAACCGTAAATTTCTCCAGAAAATAGACTTCGAGAGCTTTCCAACGGTATATAACATGTCATCGGGTTCATTGTATATCAATACAATTAAATCCGAGAAGATGGTTGACTAGCAGAGGTGAAAATGAAGGGTTTTACTCCATTTTTGTGCAAGTTGCTCCAAAACTCCTACAAACATCAAAACCACACAAAAACATAAAAATACCAAGGAATATAGCAAAGAAACATGGACGAATTGATATAAAAGTAATACATAAATAGACACCTATCACCCTCAAACTCATTGAATAGAATTATATGTTATAAAAACATGATGTGTTGCATTTTTGTAGTGCTCCATGCTTAGATTTTGTTCGTGTCTGAGCGTTTTTCTGCCACTTATGTGAGTTTTATTGTTTTTTAGGATAACTTAGTTTTGGTATGTTTTGGAACCTTTAAGGAACTACTAAGATGAAATTTATAAATTGTCGTTTGCATGAAAGAAGTAGATAAAGAGTTTGAAGTAAAACTGGTCATTTTGCACTTCTACCAAATAGCCAAATTCTTGGATTTAATTGCATTAATCCACAAGGAACCAAATAATCAGCCATATACTATTATAAAGCTCTAGAAGTCTAGTTTTCGAAGAATTTTACGGTTCACAAATCCAAATTATAAGCAAAAAGGTATGGCTGTCTGATTATACGTGACTCAGGAGAAGGCTACACAAAGGAGATACTCAACAAGGGGCACCCCAAAGGGCCCCCAACTCATTCTAGTGCCATCAGGTAGAGGGTTGGCACCCGAACACCTTCTCAGCCTGCTTCAGCCCCAAGTAATGAGCTAGGCACTTCCTAACTCGATATTAGAGTATTAAAGAGGACCAATATTTAGTAGAGAGAGGCCTTGGGGAGATTAGAAACACACTTGGAGGCCAAAATTGGAGGTGGAAACAAGAAAAATATTGGGATCTACAAGGGATTGGAGCTCTCATCTTCACTTGGAAACGAGTTTCTCACTCTACTCTCTCTCTTGTATCTTGTTACGGGTTTTTAATTGATGCTTATGCTTTATTTTATGGGTTTTGTAAGCTCTACTACGTACTAATTACTCTTAATCTAGAGGATTGATGTAGCCTAACACTAATTTTATGCCTTGATGGTTTGATTTTGATTAAGTGATGCATTTTGAGTTCATATATGTTTTTCTTGTGTTTAATGCTTCTAATTTGAAAGGGACATTGATTAGATGAGCTTGCATGTGAAATCATTGCTAGGTAAAAGGGGTTCAATGTATGTGATTATAAAACATAACCTAGGAACTATGGCGTTCGAAAGAGTCCATAAACCTTTGTAGTCAATTGAAACTAGGACTTAATGAATGCTTGGTAATTGGTTTCAGATTAGGAGATGAAAATTGGTTAATGAACATTATTTTCTACTTTATGCTCAGGAGAAGTAGTAGGAATACATTAGAATTTCGACTAATGAACATGGAATTAATCAATTATCAACTTTAAACTGGATAGGCATGAATGTATGTTAGGTGAAAATCCATCCTTTAGATACCTTACATCATTAAATTCCAATCTTGTTAAGCCTACCAATTGAACCTCTATTTGCTTTTATGTTAGTTAATTTTATTTTGCATTTTAAATTCTTAATTTTCTAGATAAAATTGAATTTGCTTTAAAATGGTGCTTAGCTAGGATTTAGATACAATACTCATGGGAACGATACTCCAGTCACTCTTTATTACTTATTGCGACCTGTGCACTTGCAATGTTTTATAACCGTCGATAAGCCACCAACAAAACCACAAATCAGGAAGTTATAGAGAGCCAAGACATGGGGGAATTCTTGGATAGAGCCTACCTTGGACTTGATGAATTGACTACAGTAGTTGAAGAAACTGTAGGAAAGAAAACATACGTGACAAATCCAAACTACATATTGTGGAAGAGGTCGGATCAGCTCCTTCATGGTTGGACCATTGGGACTCTTTCAAAAGAAGTCTTAGGGATCAATGTGGGGCTGAAGATATCAGTAAAGGTATGGAAAGCTCTTGTAAAAAACTTTGTCTGAAGTACTACAGATAGAGAAATCTATCTAATGCAAAAAATTCTATTTAATAGAAAGAATTTTAAGACTCTCATTGACTACTTAAGAAGTTTTAAAGAACTTTATGATGAGCTTGAAGTTGTTGGTAAACCAATGGAAGATCAACAAAAAGATTTCAGCCTACTAGATGGTCTAGGTAATGGTTATGAATCATTTGTTACTTCTATGATGAAACCTCCTAGCCATCTTATAATGATATCGATCAATTGCTTTCAAAGCCATGAAAACATGGAATTTTTGTATAATTCGACTGTTACTCCGAATGAACACTTTGCCTTTTCTTGCTCAAAATAAAACAGTAGAAAACAATTTAAGAATAATAAGTAGGGCCAAAACTTCTTCAATTCAAAAGGAAGGGGATTCTCACAGATAGGATAGAAGTTTTCAGATATGCCATGAGGATCCAAGAAAAATCAAAATATTCATGAAAAGGAGTTAAGGAACAATAAAGTGGTATGTTAAATATGTGGTAAACATCGACACTCTGCTCTCAGTTGTTGGTAATGATTTAATCAAGGATTTTAACCTGAAGACATAGCACAAGCTCTTGCTGCCATGAAAATTTTAGATAAACAAATTGAAGTGTGGTTTCCTGACATAGGAGCTACACAACATATGACTCCTAACAGTGGTAAGTTAACTAATTGTAAACGATATCATGGAGATGATAGAATAATGGTAGGAAATGGTCAGAAGTTAGAAATTACTAATGTAGGAGATGCTATTTTGCATACTGATAAAAGTGCTCTAAATTAGAAAATGTCTTGGTAGTTCCTAATGTAGATGACAATTTGTCACCACTAAAGTGAGAGACAAATCTACCCTCCTAATTCCACTCAAGGATCATGAAACATCAAACACTACTAGGTAGACTTCTCAAAAGAAGAGCTTACCAAAGGCAATAATAAAGAAACCCTTAGACTTGGGTTATAAGCCAGATCATGAACTAACCTAAGCCAGTCCTAGATTGTCTATAGTTAACTAGAGGATAAGGCAGGGACTTTCTTTGACATAACTGTTAACTAAAGGATAGGGCAGGGACTTTCCCTAAGATGATTGTTAACTAAAGGATAGGGTATGAACTTTTCTTGAGATGACTGTTAACTAAAGGATAGGGCAGGGACTTTCTCTGAGATGCCTGTTAACTAAAAGATAGGGTAAGAACTTTCCCTGAGATGTCCGTTAACTAAAGAATAGAAGGAGGACTTTCCTCAAGCCAGGAGTCATGACACAGTAAAGGTTTGGAAACCAACAAGAGTCCAAGCGACTATCCAAATGATATCAAAGATTTAAAGTCTACCACTGAGCACTTGAATCACCAGCTGACTCAAAAGTTAGTCTTATTCAATAGTTAGCCACCAAGAGCAAGCTACAACACTAATAGGGCTACTAAGAAAGGATGCTACATTAGATGCCATATGGCAAATCCTTATTGCCTAGGAATTAGGGTTCCTGGAATTCCTTGAAAATGTCTAGAAGGTTAAGTAGGCCCTTAGGATCATGACACCTCATGGGATTGAAGGGTCAAGATTTAGGTTAAGGAAAATGCCTCATATAAAAGCTAGGGGATGGAACAAAGGAAGGGGATTCAGAGCCCAAAAAGATTCTTGAACATCTTCCCAAGGAAGATACTCCAAGAGGGTTTATCTACTCTCTTCTAAACTTAGCCACGTCTTTCCACCCATTTTTTCCTTCATTATTGTTTCATCGCTTCATCACAACACACATTCAAACACCCAACTTCCTTGATTTTTTGCCTAAGTAACCAAACCCACCCCGCAAAACCCAACCCCCCCCAAAACCGAGCTAACTTGACTGTCAGAGGGTTTACACCAGTGAAAAATCCGGTGACCTATGACACTTTTCTTATATTGCAGCCATTGAAGGAGTTCAGAGGTTTCAGCTACCACCATGAACTCATCTTGGAGCAACCTTGATACCTGAGGAGGAAGAAACCAGAGGGTTAGTTGTCACTTTCAACTATCAGAGGCTTGTCCCTCTACTCTCACAATTGTCCTTTTCATCATGTCAGTGGTTGTCCTTTGGTTATTGAAGGTTTGTCTGAAGTTATTATTGAGTCTTTGATTTTTGGTTGTTCTTCGTTGTTGCGGTCTGGGGCTAAGTCCTAGGACTTTGGTGAATTTTCCATTGCTCGTTTGGAACCCATTTACATTCTAGCTCAGAAATTTGTCCAGTCTCATTTTTGGCATTTCATCGGGTCATTATCAAGTCTTCTAAGTGTCGTTACTTTTCATCCATTACTCAGTCCCAAGCCATGTCTTCAAAATTGGATTGATATGTACCTAGTAGAAAGTCCCTATACTTCTATTTCCTGCAATACATATCTAACACTTAAGGTCATCTAGGTCATTTGTCACTAAATTTCCTTGCATGTTTCATTCTGGTTGTAGCCATTTTTTGGTAATAACACCTAACATTAAAAAGAATTTGCTTTCTGTTAGTCAGTTAACCACTACATTGCCGTATGTATTTGAATTCAATGCAAATTTATGATAAAGGACAGGGAGACGAGAAAAGTGATAGTTAGGGGAACTAGGAATGGTGGCCTTTATAGCTTGGTACCGAACTAGAAGATGACTTTGTACTTGATAAGATTTCGAGTAGCTAGTGATATATATTACTTGGCAGCAAAGGCTTGTGCGTCCACGTATGAAAATAGTAAACTGCTTAAAAAATAATAAACTCAATCGTGTCAATAAACATGTTGGGAAAAATTTTACGTGAAAGTTGCCAATTAGGCAAATCATGTAGACTACCATTTCTTAATGTTGATGATTATTGCTTTGAGCCTACTACTAAAATACATTGTGATTTTGGGGTCCTACCTGTTGACCCAGGTATGGCAACCTAAGAGGGGGGTGAATTGATTTTTTATTTATCAAAACGGATTTAGAAAACTTTTCTTGAAAGATCAAAATTAGTTCACTCTTTTTTTGAGAATAAAGGTGAAGAAGATGAAATTAGAATTTATCAAAGATGCAATCAAAAGAATAATAATGATGAACAATCACAAGTGCAAGTAAATATAAAGAGGAAAGTGGATAGAGAGAGTGCAAACTCAATTTACGTGGTTCGGCAAACCTTGCCTACGTCCACGGGCTCCTAGCTCCACGAGCTAAGCTTTCCACTAAGTTGTAGAAATCTTTACAACTTGCTTGATGAACAACCTCACCAAGACTTTTTCTTCCAACTCTTGATAACACCACACCAAGAGTTCTTCTTGATGAACAACCTCACCAAGGCAACTTCCTTCAACCCTTGATAACACCACACCAAGAGTTCCTCTTGATGAACAACCTCACCAAGGCAACTTTCTTCAACCCTTGATAACACCACACCAAGAGTTCTTCTTGATGAACAACCTCACCAAGGCAACTTCCTTCAACTCTTGATAACACCACACCAAGAGTTCTTCTTGATGAACAACCTCACCAAGGAAACTTCTTTCAACTCTTGATAACACACAACAAGAGTTCTCTCAAAGACAACTATTATCCTTTACAAGAATATCTCACTCTCACCACAATACAAAAATAAGGATAATTTTTACAACAAAAGTACAACTCTCTTTAAAGAGTAGATAAAGAATATAAAAGCTCTCTAGACTTGATATTTCTCTTGTTTTTTGCTTGATAGATGCTTCTCTTACTCTTCTTTCTTTTCTTGCTGAATGCATAGGAGAAGGGCTCCTTTTATAGGCAAATGAGATGAACTTAATCAAGTGAAGACACCAACTCCAAATTTTCTGCCCACCAAAAAAACTGTAATTTTGTCTGCCATTTTTGTCAATGTTCTGTTTGAAATTTAAAAATTAGCAAAACATAAAAGATCTGGAAAATTGAACAAGCTTTCCAACGTATCAAGAACCAAGTCAGTTGGATATATCTATCTCAAGATATGGCCAAAACACCATTTGGTGCTCATGTGACTTGATTTTTCCTCCTTGTGTCAGTCCACCGAATTGCATGTCAATTATGTCGGCCTTCCATTTGAAATTTGAATTTCTTCAAAACATATGAAATGTGCCTCATTAAGTCATATTTCTAATGCCACAAGAATCAAGTCATTTTGATATTTTTAGTTCAAGATATGTCCAAAAGAGTATTTAGTGCTTATATCAGCTGCTTCCATTTGTCTTTCAACTTGCATGATGATTTGGATAATCTTGCACTTGAAATTTGAATTTATTTAAAACATATGAAATGTTATAAATTGAGTAAGCTTTCCAAAGGCTCAAGAATCACATCATTTGGACATCTATAGAGATATATATGACCAATTGATTGAACATTACTCATATGTCACATTCCTTGAGTCAAACCTTGTTCTTAAACTTTGGTGCCTTTAACATGTAGTCTTCTCCTTAGCTTCAACACTTCATTTTAATAAGCCTCTTCTTGATTTTACAATTATTTCAATGATATTACTCTTGCACATAAATAAACATGTTAGTAAATCTCAATGAATTAATGTGTATTGTTATCATCAAAATTATCATGTAGCCTTAGGGCTAACAAACTCCCCCTTTTTGATGATTACAAACCATTGATTGCTTTAAAATAATATCAAAAATCTAGAATGAAAATAAAATCAAGAATAAGCAAAAGGATGGCACTTGTTATGAATATAATCAATCCAACTATTTCTCCCCCTTTTGTTATCATCAAAAAGATGTAGTCAAATTAATTACTCCCCCTAAATATATTCTCCCCCTAAATATATTCTCCCCTTTAACATATGCTATCATTTAAAGATTATCATATAAAAGAAAAATTAAGACATATCCAAAATGCCTAATTCTCTTCTAATTATGCAAAATCTATCTTGACTAAGGGGTTTAGTCATATTTAGGTCTAGGGACTAATTCTCAAACTTGATTTCTCTCAAATTGGTTCAATTCTTCTTGCATAGCCAAAATCCAATTTTCCTCATTTTTGGCTTCTTTAAAAGATTTTGGTTCAAATTAAGAGACAAATGCAAAATGATTATAAAAGTTCCTAAAGGAAGATCTAATTCTCATACCTTGTGATGGTTCACCAATAATGAGATATTTAGGGTGAGCTTTTGCGTACCTCCATTCCTTTGGTAATTCTTGGGAAGAATCATTTACTTCCTCAAGCTTTTCTTGTTGAAGTTGTAATTCATCTTGGCTCTTTTCATTAAGTCTTGATTCCTTGATTTGCCTTTCTACCTCAACAATATCATCATCTAAATTCTTTGAAGAAATAACATTAGTTTTATGAAATTCAACATGCATAGATTCTTCAATAGTAAGAGTCTTTTTGTTAAAAACTCTATATGCTTTACTATGGTTGGAGTAGCCAACAAAAATTCCAATATCGGCTTTTGCATCAAATTTTCCAAGGTTATCCTTGGTGTTTAAAATAAAACATTTACATCCAAAAACTTTAAAAAATCTAATGTTGGGTTTTCTTCCTTTCCAAAGTTCATAAGGAATTTTCTTTATTAAAGCTCTAATATGGACTCTATTGATTATAAAGCATGCGGTATTAAAGGCTTCGGCCCAAAAATATTTTGGCAAATTATTTTCAAGTAACATGGTCTTAGCCATTTCTTGGATAGTCCTATTTTTTCTCTCAACAACACCATTTTATTGTGGAGTTCTAGGTGCAGAAAAATTATGTTCAAAACAATTTTCATCACAAAGATTTTCAAATGCAACATTATCTACTTCACCACCATGATCACTCCTAATGGACATAATAGAAAACCGTCTTTGATTTTGGACTCTTTTTGCAAATTTTGAAAAAGCTTGTGTGGCCTCATTTTTAGTTTTCAAGAATAACACCCAAGTGAATATTGAATAATCATCCACAATAACAAAAACATAATACTTTTCACAAAGGCTTTGAGTTCTTGATGGTCCAAATAAATCCAAATGAAGTAATTGTAGATGTTATTTGGTGAAATAAATTTCTTTTGTTTAAAAGAAGTTCTCACTTGTTTTCCAAATTGACAAGCATCACAAATCTTATCCTTTTTAAATTTTATTTTTGGAAGACCATCAACTAAATCATTTTTAGAAATTTTTGAAATTGTGTCCATGCTAGCATGACCTAATCTTCTATGCCATAACCAAGCATCATGATTAACAATGAAACAATTTTTCACATGATCATCAATATCAATTGTATAAATATTACCACATCTATTACCAATAAATAATATCTTATTGTTACTAACATTCTTAATGACACATCTATTAGGCTCAAAAGCAACAAAATATCATTTATTACATAATTAACTAATGCTAATCAAAACATGTTTTAAACCATTAACAAGCAAAACATCTTCAATAATAGGTAAAGAAGGGTTACCAATATCACCATGTCCGATTATCTTTCCTTTGGCATTATCACCGAAGGTCACATATCCTCTTTTCTTCATGATTAATCTTGAGAACTTGGAGGCATCTCCGGTCATATGCCTTGAGCATCCACTATCTAAGTACCACTTGTGTTTGCCACTCTTTGTTTCTACAATCAACATTAAAAGAGCGACTTTTTGGTACCCAAATGTTCTTGGGTCCTTGGGGGTTAGTTATGGTCCTTTTTGGAATCCATATTTGTTTCAAATTAGGATTTCTCTTAATGTAACAAGAATGCATTTTGTGTCCTTTTCTTCCACAATAATTACATGAATGATTAGGATTATTCCTAGAAGATGCATGAACAAAATAGTTTTTAAAATACTTTTGATTTTTATGACTTTTATATCCTAACCCTCTTTTATCAAAAACACACCTTTGGTTTTGTAACATAGAATTCAAAATTTTTGTGCTTTTTGTAAAACTATCAACAATATTTCTTAAGTCATTATTTTCCTTTTTCAAAATAACATTTTCTTTCTCTAATTTATCAAAATCCTTTTGTTTTAAAATCTCATTTTTAGTTTTTAAAAAATGTATTTGACTTTCCAAACTTTCAAAATCTTTTTGCTTTAAAATTTCATTTTCATTTTCTAAAGCTTCATTTATTTCCACTAACTCTTCTAATTGAGATAACATGATTTTTGACTTCTTTTTGAAAGCATTGATTTTTGAATTTTGTTTATCAACTTGCACATGTAAATTTTGGAATGCTTCAAATAATTCATCATATGAAAGCTTAGGATCATGGTTTAGAATACTTATCTTATTTTCTTTTAAAGCCATGAAGTACATGTTTGCCACTTTGCAATCTTCTTCTTCATTCTCCTTCAAGATGATTTCATGAGTCATGAGAGAACCCATAAGTTCTTCTAATGGTAGTTTGGTGAGGTCCTTTACTTCTTGAATTGCCGTCACCTTTGGCTCCCAAGATTTTGGTAGACACCTAAGAATCTTTCTCACCATTTCAACATTAGAATAAAATTTACCAAGAGATTTCAAACCATTGATAATATCCGTAAACCTAGTAAACATTTCAGAAATTGATTCATCCGGTTTCATCTTAAAAAGTTCATAACTATGAACTAGCATACTAATTTTTGATTCTTTAACTTGACTAGTTCCTTCATGAGTTACTTCAAGTGTGTGCCATAGTTCTTGTGCCGTAGAACAAGTAGATATTCTATTAAACTCATATCTATCTAGAGCACAATATAACACATTCATAGCTTTAGCATTCAAACTCAATTTCTTTTTATCATCTTCACTAAACTCTTTAGGTTTTTTAAGCATGCCTTCTCCATTTTCAATTTTGATAGGAACAAAAGGTCCTTCCAAAACAATAGACCATAAATCATAATCAAACGATTGCAAGAAAATACTCATTCTAGTTTTCCAATAAGAGTAATCACTTCCATTAAAAAATGGAGGTCTAGAGATAGAAAGCCCCTTAACATGTGAAGTTGGATTAAAAGTTGCAATAGCTCAAAATCGGTTAAGATTTAAAAAAAAATAAGCAACCTTGCTCTGATACCACTTGTTGACCCAGGTATGGCAACTCAAGAGAGGGGGTGAATTGGGCTTTTATTTATAAAAACGGATTTAGAAAACTTTTCTTAAAAGATCAAAATTATTTAAATCTTTTTTTGAGAACAAAGGTGAAGAAGATGAAAATAGAATGCAATCAAGAGAATGGCAATAAAGAACAATCACAAGTGCAAGTAAATATAAAGAGGAAAGGGATAGAGAGAGTGCAAACTCAATTTATGTGGTTCGGCAAACCTTGCCTACGTCCATGGGCTCCTAGCTCCACGAGCTAAACTTTCTACTAAGTTGTAGAAATCTTTACAACTTGCTTGATGAACAACCTCACCAAGACTTTTTCTTCCAACCCTTAATAACACCACACCAAGAGTTCTTCTTGATGAACAACCTCACCAAGGCAACTTCCTTCAACTCTTGATAACACCATACCAAGAGTTCTTCTTGATGAACAACCTCACCAAGGCAACTTTCTTCAACCCTTGATAACACCACACCAAGAGTTCTTCTTGATGAACAACCTCACCAAGGCAACTTTCTTCAACTCTTGATAACACCACACCAAGAGTTCTTCTTGATGAACAACCTCACCAAGGCAACTTTCTTCAACCCTTGATAATACCACACCAAGAGTTCTTCTTGATGAACAACCTCACCAAGGAAAGAGTTCTCTCAAGGATAACTTTTTATCCTTTACAAGAATATCTCACTCTCACCATAATACAAGAACAAGGATAGTTTTTACAACAAAAGTACAACTGTCTTCAAAGAGTAGATAAAGAATATAAAAGCTCTCTAGACATGATATTTCTCTTGTTTTTTTTGCTTGATAGATGCTTCTCTTGCTCTTCTTTCTTTTCTTGCTGAATGCATGGGAGAAGGGCTCCTTTTATAGGCAAATCAGATGAACTTAATCAAGTGAAAACACCAACTCCAAATTTTTTGCCCACCATAAAAACCGTAATCTTGTCTGCCATTTTTGTCAATGTTTCGTCTGAAATTTGAAAATCTTCAAAATATAAAAGATATGGAAAATTGAATAAGCTTTCCAACGCATCAAGAACCAAGTCAGTTGGATATATCTATCTCAAGATATGGCCAAAACACCATTCGGTGCTCATATGACTTGATTTTTCCTCCTTGTGTCAGTCCACCGAATTGAATGATAATTCTGTCAGCCTTCCGTTTGAAATTTGAATTTCTTCAAAACATAAAAGATCTGCATATTTGAATAATCTTTTCAAAACATTAAGAATTAAAGCATTTGGATATCTCTATCTTAAGATATGGACAAAACATTATTCGGTGCTCATATGAGTTGATTTTTCTTCTCTGTGTCAGTCTAACGAATTGCATGTCAATTATGTCGACCTTCCATTTGAAATTTGATTTTCTTCAAAACATATGAAATGTGCCTCATTAAGTCATATTTCTAATGCCGCAGGAATCAAGTCATTTTGATATTTCTAGTTCAATATATATCCAAAAGAGTATTTAGTGCTCATGTTAGCTGCTTCCATTTGTCTTTCAACTTGCATGATGATTTGGACAACCTTGCACTTGAAATTTGAATTTCTTTAAAGCATATGAAATGTTATAAATTGAGTAAACTTTCCAAAGGATCAAGAATCACATCATTTGGACATCTATAGAGATATATATAACCAATTGATTCAACATTGCTCATGTGTCACATTCCTTGAGTCAAACCTTGTTCTTAAACTTTGGTGCCTTTAACATGTAGTCTTCTCTTTAGCTTCAACACTTCATTTTAATAAGCCTTTTCTTGATTTTACAATTATTTCAATGATATTACTCTTGTACATAAATAAACATGTTAGTAAATCTCAATAAATCAATGTGTATTGTTAACATCAAAATTATCATGTAGCCTTAGGGCTAACACTACCCCAATTGGATATTTTCAAAAGTTTAAATTCTATGTTATATTTGTTGATGAATGCACCCGGTTTACTTGGCTTTTTCATTTAAGGAAGAAATATGATTTTTTTAGTCCTTTTGTTTCATTTCATAAATTCTTGAAAAATCATTTTGAAAAGAACATAAAAATCTTTCAATCTAATGGAGGAGGAGAGTTTGAAGACAAAGATTTCTAAAAAAATTTGATCATCATGGAATTAGATTTCAGAAATCATGCCCATGAACTTCGCATCAAAACGAAATTGCAGAGAAAAAAGATAGGAATATCACTGACTTAGGTCTGGCTATGCTTTTTCATGCTAGAATGCCAAAACGTTTTTAGGTGGAGGCTTTCTCTACTGCAACATGGCTAATTAACAGGCTTCCTTCAGTTGTTTTAGACATGAAAACTCCAATATAAAAGCTCACAGGTAAGAATCCTGACTATTTTTCTTTAAGGATCTTTGGCTCAAGGTGCTTTCCATAACTTAGAAGACTATCTCAGAATAAATTCAATCCAAAATAACTCCTATGTGTGTTTTTAGATAGTGAATATTATAAGGGTATATCTGGTACGTGACACTATATAGTATTATTTTATTACATTGTATTAAATAGTATAATACATTTCTTTGATGCTAATTTAGCATATTGTTAATTAATACAAAGTTTAACCCTTAGATGCATCAATATTGTATTAAATTATGCAGAGCTAATCATGACACTAGCATTACATTACATAGTACTAATAAAAAATATCAAAATTATCCCTATAAAATTCTATATATCCAATAATACCCTTTAATTTTAAAATTTTTTAAAATAAATAAAAATATATTTACTATATAAATTATTAAATCAAATTTATTTTCTAAAAATAAAGAAAGGATGAAGGGAGTCATCGCCCCCACTGGATGACACTCGAGATTCATTGCCCCCGTTGAACCAATTAGTATCTAACATACTATCATAAATAGAATTTAAAAATACTTAAATCATAATCTGCTATAGCTGGTACTTAAAGTTGCAAATTTATCCTTCTGTTTATTATTGTTAATTTGGTTATCTTGTTGCATATTGCTAATAGCAATATTCGTGTCTAAATTCTTCAAATACAAATAGAAAGTTGTATTAATCTTTATAGTTTTATCCTTATTTTATGTTATCCATTAGATGATACAGAACTGAATATGATGATCAAAACCCATTGTTTAGATGCTTCAGCGTATTAATGAGAGCTTAATATGTATTTGGTTTAGAGATACTCTCAAAAGCTTCATAGTTAAGGTGGAAGTCATCATCATACATAATTTATCAAGGTGAGATCATCATTAATTTAGGTTTTCTAAAATAAGCTGTCAGCCTTCCTTCCTAAGATAAAACAAAGCCTACTACAATTTACGGAAATATTTGTACGATTCCAGTTGACTTGTTATGTTATTAGAAACATCATTAAGGAAAAATGATTGGTAATGTCGTGCATATGTGCCATGGAATTGAAATTTACTAAACAATTAATTGTATTAATCATGCCTTGCCTTGTGCTATCATCTCTACTCTGCCACAAAAAAAAAAAAAAAAGCAAAGAAAAATAGAATGGTAATAACTTATGTGGGCTTCACTCTCTATTTTGCTAATCAGATGCTGAGGAAAAAAATAATATAGTTTTGCTGAGATTTTTGTTATGGCACCTTACAAAAACAGTTTTGCTGGCCAACTGGAGTTGTTTTTCTTTTTCTTGTTTTTTTTGAACTACAGCATGCCATTTTAAATTAGAACAATAACCAATTATAATTTAGCTTATAGAAAATAAAAATTGTATAGACCGAACAAAAAACATTGTATAGACCCTGCACTCTTCAATCTTCAACATATTTAGTGAGCATTGTATTTAATTTAATCTACCCATCTGATTCATTATTAATATTTGGAGAATGATTTACTAGAGCTAATTAAATATAATACTTGAAAATGCTTCTAATTAGACTAGTTTAAAACAGTCAGCTCTCAAATTCCTTTCCCACTAATTATCACTAACGTAAACCACTAGTTAATGGCTTATATAATATTGGAATTCTTCTCCACCAGTTCTCTTCTCTTCTCTTGAGGACTTCCTTATATTAGAACCGGTTTTTGTGAATTCTAAATGTTTTCCTTGAATTTTTATTATTTCCTAAACAAATTCTCTGTATAATTACGCTGCATGATAGATTGCTTGGTAGTCTTCTCAGTATACTTTTCACTTCTCTATTCCTTTGATTATATATCATTTTCTATACACAAGTTGTAAGTCTAATATTGTTTGATTATTATAATTCTTTACTGCATTTACAGGGTGATCGATTTTGGCACTTGCTTACTTGAGGCAATTGCAAAGCTAGCTCTAACTAGTCGCAGATGATTGTACTGTGTGGCTGTTGAAACGTCTAATTACATTTCTCACTAAAAAGAAAGAAAACGCTTCAGCAAATAGGACATATGTAAATCTGAAAGATTTTGCTTTGCTGTTCTTGAATTATTAAAACGATAGTGATTATATCAAATGCAGGTACGCAAGTGTCCATTGAATAGAAGGGAAATTGCTAAGAAAGAAGAAGACATCATCACCATAGGACCACATTCCAACTCTCTCACAGTTCACGAAACAAAATTGAAGGTGAGAATGGTTGAGCACTGCAACAGTTTTTTCAACATGCAGATCGGATCGTTTTAAGAGGTTGCTTTAGATATTGTCCTCTGCCCAAACTCTTCTGTTCTCTAGCCTAACATCTGCTTGAGTTTCGCTAAGTGTAAATATGGTAATGATATTGGTTCATGAAACCGAAAGTAGAACAAAAAAAATAAAAATAAAAATAAAAAAAATTGCTGAATGCCTAAGATGTCAGAAATTCATTTTAGTTGTCCAACTTAAGTATAATGTTACTGTTTTGGCATATTTTGAAAAGAAATACTCATGGAATAACACTTTTAGCTGTAACTCTATATGGTATTAACAACTTTATTTGATTAGTTGCTTTTTTCTTTTTTCCCATCAAAGTCCAATTTGCTGCCCTATGCAGGTTGACTTGACAGAACATGTTGAAAGACATGGCTTTGTTTTTGATGCAGTGTTGAATGAAAATGTTTCAAATGATGAGGTGAGTTTAGTATTAGACTTAGCTAATATTACCAGTTTAATTAAGCTGAATTTAATGGATTTATGTTCTTTCTGTTGCAGGTGTATTCTGAGACTGTGGAGCCTGCTGTCCTATTAATTGTCTGTTGAACAAAAGCAACCTACTTCGCTTTTGGGCAAAAAGGCAGGTGGTCTGTGTAACTTCTGCTCGAGGTAAATTCATCGAGAAGCTATATCTTTGTCTTCTCTTTGGTGGTCAGTTGGTTTCTTTTATTTATAATGTAACATTATCAATCAGCCTGAGTTGATTTTATTTTTCTTGTTCAGGGAGTGGAAAGACTTACACCATGCAACCATTATCCCTTAAAGCATCGCAAGATATCCTTAGATTAATGCACCACACACATCGCAACCCGGGGTTCCAATTGTATGTTAGTTTCTTTGAGATATATGGAGGGAAAGTTGTTGGCCTCCTGAATGATCGAAACTAAGTTATTTCATCTTGTGGGTTTTAGATAGGCTAGGAAAAAATGTCAATAATATTTTGACATTGTAGATACTACCAATAATGATAAACAGACAAGGTATCACTTAAGAGTCCGTTAGTGATGTCTTCTGGCAATTGTAGAAAATTTTATGGTCATTCAATGCAATAGCACCATCTGGGTGATCCAAAGAGATCTTCTACCCCCAAAAAGTGCACGAACTACATATCCTGACCTTCCTTTTTGTGCTTCTGAGTGCTTCTGAATATAAATGCTTGCAAAAGCTAGAACAATTACATTAATTAGTTAATTACGAATATGTGCATGATGGAAGTGTTGGGGATGCGATGCAAACTCAGAACAGATTTTGGGAGAAAATTAACTTGTATTAACAGAGAAAATTGTATTATAAGATTTACACAAAAACTCTCCTAAACTATTTCCTGGAGCTCTCCTGGCTCTCTAATTTCTAAACTCTCTGGTTTAGCTCCTCTCTAGGATGATTACAACTTTGCAGGATGTCCTCTATTTATAGAGGAGTCTGCATTACATTGTCAAACAAGTTAGGTGGGTAGTTCACCTAACCCTCACCTCCCTTTGACATGGGAGGGAGTTCTAGAAGCTCTGCATGTCATGCATGAGCTCATCATGGTTCTAGAACTCATACATGTCAAGCATGAACTCATCAATTCTCCCCCTCTATCCCATGTGAAAGGGGATAACTACAAAAGTAATCCGACCGCTTCTAATCCAACTATGTCTCTGCATAGTTCTAGCTTGTCTCTGGTGACTACTTTTGTTAACATGTCGGCTGGATTCTCTTTTGTATGGATCTTTATTAGTTTCAACAGTTGCTTGTCCATCACCTCGTGTATCCAATGATAGCGAATGTCGATATGCTTCATTCGAGAATGGTACACTGAATTCTTGCTCAAATCCAGAGCACTTTGATTATCACAGTGTACTTTGTACTCCTTTTGCTCGATCCCAAGTTCTTGGAGAAATCGCTTCAACCACAACATTTCCTTTCCAGCTTCCGCTGCGGCAATATATTCAGCCTCTGTCGTGGATAGCGCAACACACTTCTATAGTCTTGACTGCCATGATACAGCTCTCCTTGCAAAAGTGTAGACAAAACCTGACGTGGATTTCCTACTGTCAGGATCTCCGACCATATTTGAATCTGTATAGCCTTCCAAGATTGGATCAGCTCCCCCGTAACACAAGCATATCTTCGAGGTACCTTTTAGGTATTTGAGAATCCACTTGACTGCCTCCCAATGTTCTTTCCCTGGGTTGGAAAGAAATCTGCTCACGACTCCTACAGCATGAGCAATATCTGGCCTTGTACACACCATGGCATACATCAAACTTCCTACAGCAGAAGAGTAGGGCACCGACGTCATGTCCTCTATCTCTTTCTTGGATGAGGGACATGATCTCTTGCTCAGCTTGAAATGATTAGCCAGTGGTACACTAACTAGCTTAGCACCATCCATGTTGAACCTTTGGATCACACGTTCAACATATTTTTCCTGAGACAGCCATAATTTCTTTTGTTTCCTGTCTTGATGAATGTGCATCCCCAAGATTTGCTGAGCTGGTCCTAAGTCCTTCATATCGAAGGTTTTTGAAAGTTCCTTCTTCAGCTGCTTTATTTTTGTTGCATCCTTCCCGACGATCAGCATGTCATCCACATATAACATTAATGCAACAAAGTCTCCACCTGGAAGTTTCTGGAAGTAGACACACTGGTCTACAGCGGTTCTTTTGTACCCATGACTCACCATAAAAGAGTCAAACTTCTTGTACCATTGTCTTGGTGTTTGCTTAAGGCCATACAAGCTCTTTTTAAGCTTGCACACGAGGTGTTCTTTTTCTTGAACCTCAAATCCTTCTGGCTGCTCCATGTAGATTTCTTCATGCAAGTCTCCATGAAGAAATGCTGTCTTCACATCCATCTGTTCAAGCTCCAAATCAAGACTTGCGGTCAATCCAAGGATGATGCGGATTGAGGACATTTTTACTACCGGTGAGAAGATCTCGTCAAAGTCAATTCCTTTCTGCTGAAGGAATCCTTTTACCACCAACCGGGCTATGTGCTTCATCACCTTTCTTGTTCCATCCTTTTTGAGCTTGAATACCCACTTGTTCTTCAGTGCCTTCTTTCCGTCTGGGAGCTCGACCAGTTCATAGGTTTTTTTCTTCTCTAGAGAATTCATCTCATCTCGCATTGCATGCAGCCATCGTTCTTTATCTGGATGAGATAATGCTTCACGAAAGCTTTCTGGCTCCCCCTTATCAGTAAGCAGTGTATACTTTGATTTCGGATATCTCCTCGACAGAATCCGACCTCGCTCAGATCATCGTAGCTGAGGTTCTTCATTTCCAGGAGGTACAGCAGCTTCTATAGTTGATTGTGGCTCCCCCGGCTTAGCAATCTCTTTATTTTCCTTCTCCTGATCTACTTCTGAAACTTCTTCTAGTACTTCATCATTTCTTGTGGCATTTGGTGTTGAATCTGCAGCAATATCTGGGGCACTGCTAGTGGGATTTGTAGATATTGTTGTCTTTTTAGCGTCTTCAAATGTTTGGTCTTCATGGAACACCACATCTCTGCTGCAGATGACTTTCTTTTCCTTTGGGTCCCATAATCTATATCCGAATTCTTCATCTCCATAATCGATGAAGATACATGAAACAGTTTTTGCATCGAGCTTCTGTCTGAGCTCCTTGGATACATGTACGAAGGCTAAACAACCAAACAATTTCAAATGATTATATGAGGGCTTTTTGTTAGACCATACCTTTTCTGGAATCTCGAAGTTCAGTGGCACTGATGGAGTTTTGTTGATTAAGTAGCAGGCGGTACGAACTGCCTCCTCCCAAAATGGCTTAGGTAACTTAGCCAATCTGAGCATGCTCCTGACCCGTTCCATGATGGTTCGATTCATCCTCTCGGCAACTCCATTGTGCTGTGGTGTGCGTGGGACCGTTCTTTCATGTCGAATGCCATATCTCCGACAGTAAGCATTGAACTCTCTGGAGGTATACTCGCCTCCATTATCTGACCGGAGGCATTTTAATTTTTTGCCTGTTTCATATTCTACCATGGCGTGAAACTCCTTGAACTTCTCCAAAACTTTATCCTTCGTCCTGAGGAAATACACCCACACTTTCCGAGATGCATCATCAATGAAGGTCAAGAAATACCTGTTGCCGCCTAAGGACTCGACTTCGAGAGGTACGCATACATCACTGTGTACTAGCTCCAACAGCTTTGATTTTCTCACTGATGAGGAGCTGAATGACACCCTCCGTTATTTCCCGTACAAACAATAGTCGAAAGGATGAGACGCTGCATCCTTGAAAACAGTGATCAGCTTCTTCTTCTGAAGGATTGATAAACCCTTTTCAACCATGTGACTGAGCTTTTTATGCCACAAATCCTTAGGTACCACATGTTTTGCTATATGAAGGCTCTCTCCGTTTATCTTTACATGGGTCCTGTAAAGATTATCACATAATTTACCTCCAGCAACCACCATAACCCCCTTTAACATCTTCTATGTACCATTGGTGAAGCAGCTCTCATAGCCTTGCTGATCAAAGGCTTACCGAGAGCAAGTTGAGTCAAAGATCTGGCACATGATGAACGTCCTTCAAAGTTATTGTACATCCGACGTTCATTTGGAATTGAACACGCCAATTTCCATAATTTTGATGGTGCTGTTGTTTCCCATCTTCACTATCCCAAAGTCTCCTGCTTTATACATGGTGAAGATCTCTCTGCAAGGAGTGACGTGGCAGGAAGCTGCTGTGTCAATTACCCATTCTACTCCTTGGTTTGCTGTGTGGAAGCACGTCTCTTCTGCACAAATGGTCACATCTTCTACCACTGTAACTCGTAGCTCTTCATTACTATGTGCCTGTGAACTCTCCTGGTTCTGCTTCTGAAGACTGCGACAATTTTTCTTAATGTGACCCTCTTTGCCATAGTGATAGCATTTGTAGGTGGGTCTCCACCCATCTATTGACCTGCCTCTTCTGTTTGTCGATCTACCTCTGTTTTTACTTCTACCTCTTCTTCAGTCTTCACCTCGAGACTGTCTTTCTCAATTCTCCATGATGTAGGCTTCATCTTGACTAGCGCCTGCATCTTTTCTTCTCACCTCCTCGTTCATCAAGGCATCCTTACCCATTGACAAGGTAAGTTTGCCTTCGGGTGCTAAATTACTGATGGAGACCACTAATGTCTCCCATGAATCTGGAAAGGAACTGAGAAGGAGAAGGGCTTGTTCTTCGTCTCTAAGCTGTAACTCGACTGCTGTCAACTGATTCACCAAGTTCTGAAACTCACTTGTATGTTCTGCTACAGGAGTTCCACTTCGTAACTTCAAGTTTACAAGTCATCTCATCAGGATGGCTTTGTTCCGTGCTGACTTGGCTTGATACATACTCTCTAATGTTGTCCATAGAGAATATGCATCAGTTTCCTTGGCTACATGGTGGAAGACACTGTGGTCAATCCATTGTCTGATCCGACCGATGCATTTTCTGTTAATTTTCTTCCACTCTGCCTCTTTTTCTGTCTCAGGTCTCTGCCCTTGAAGTTCTATAAGATCATATAGATCCTTACAACTAAGGAGATCCTCCATCCTGGGCCTCCATAGTGTGTAATTGATAGCAGTCAATTTAATCATAGCCTTTTCCGGGGCTTAAAAATTCTTTTTATGCAATAAATACTAAGCTTGGAAACCTTAAGGACTAAACTAAAATTTTCTAAGGGCTAAACTGAAATTTCAGAAACTGAGGGGGCATAATGTCATTAACCAGAATTACAGGGGCCAAACTGAAATTTCCTAAGGACTGAAATGTGAATTTTAGAAATTTAGGGGGTCAAAAGTAATTTCCTAGAAATACAGGGGCCAAACGTAATTTCAGAAAGATAGGCTGACGTGGCATTGGCTGGACACGTGTCGATGACGTGGCTTGCTGACGTGGCCTTGCTGATGTGGCAAAAGTGTGCTGACATGACGGATTGCGTGGCGCTGACGTGGGTCGTCTTCAACCTTGAGATGCGCGTGTGGCGCGTGAGGCGAGTGAAGACCACTTATAATGTAGGCTAGCAGTGCGTGCGACTTTTCTGGACGTCGGATCGATCACCGAAAAATTGCAGAATGATCAGCACGATGTCACGAACACACTGGACACTTCGAAATTCGAACACTTTCCGAAAATTTGAAATTTTCCAGAAACAGGGGACGAATTTTCTCTGAATTTTTTCTCTCTGTTCTGACGTTCCAGGAGCTCAACGAGGCTCTGATACCACTTGTTGGAGATGCGATACAAATTCAGAACAGATTTTGGGAGAAAATTAACTTGTATTAACAGAGAAAATTGTATTACAAGATTTACGCAAAAACTCTCATAAACTATTTCCTGGAGCTCTCCTGGCTCTCTAATTTCTAAACTCTCTGGTTTAGCTCCTCTTTGGGATGATTACAACTTTGCAGGACGTCCTCTATTTATAGAGGAGTATGCATTACATTGTCAAACAAGTTAGGTGGGTAGTACACCTAACCCTCACCTCCCTTTGACATGGGAGGGAGTTCTAGAAGCTCTGCATGTCATGCATGAGCTCATCATGGTTCTAGAACTCATGCATGTCATGCATGAACTCATCAGGAAGGTGTATAAATTAATAAAAGTTTACTTGCTTTGAAAGAATGCACTAGAGCTCTTGATAATGACTAGGGTCACATACCTTTTAGAGGGAGTAACCTAACTGAAGTACTCAGAGATTCATTTGTTTGAGATTCAAGTACTGTAATATTATCATGTATTTCACCAAGCTCAGGTTCATGTGAACATACTCTCAACACAGTGCGATATGCATACAGGTAATTAGTTTTGTGAACGTCCACTTCATTGCCTTTCAAATAGGAAGGGCGAATGAAGTGATTTATATATCCATTGAATTATTTTGATGAATAAATTTACTTCAGGGTGAAGAATCTATTGAAAGGGAACAATTCCAGAAGGGATCCACTATCTTCATCTTCAAATCTTAGAGACTCAACTACGTTGCCCCTATCTTCCGTTTTACCAACTAAATTAACTTCCGAGGATAATGTAACTGATGTTCCCAGTGAAAAGAGTGGGTTTGGGTGGGCCAAACAGATTGAAAGAGAATCATCTCCACCTAATTTGGGTCGTGTTCCTAGTGGAACGGCAGAGGGAAACTTGTCTACATCTCTACATTCAGATTATTACAAAGGTCAAAGAGGTCGTCTATATGACATTGCCGAAGATGATTATGATTACTTTGAGGAAACCTATGTACAAGAAAAGATCTCATGGATGACTAATAAGAAGCTAGAGACTCACCAAATGTGACCTATGGAAGACAGAAGGAAAACCAATGGTTTGAAACAGAGGAGGGATCTCCCAACCTCTTAAGGCAAACAACTATCATTCAGATGATGATCTAAATGCGCTGTTGAAGGTGATTATAATATAGATTTGTAATTTACTACCTTTCCAATCTCATTCAATGGCAAACTTAAATTTATCTTCATTTGATTTAGGAAGAGGAAGATCTTGTGCCCGCTCATCGTAAAACATTTAGATAGTCTCTTTGTATAATTAAGATGCATGATAGATTGCTTGATAGTCTTCTTGCATCTAGTTGATTATGTTATGCAAAGTCCTTTCCTGCAGCAATTTTTTTGAAGTGGGAAGTTTTGATTTATTTATTTAATTTCTTTTATTTTGTAGGTCAAATCAAGAAATGGATTGACAATGATGAGGATCAAATAGAATTTTTGTTCAAGTTCTTTAAAGGTTTTGCATAATATTACAAGTTGCGAAATTTGAAATGTTTAATTGCTTGCTAGTAGGGTTTAGTTGAGACATTTGAACTTTGAAATGTGTTGAACTTATGAACTTTTTTAGTAGTTGAGAAATTTGAAATATGTTATTTTTGCATGTTTTAAATCTGGAGATTTGAGTTGAAGGAGAAAAGTTTGTTCTTTTGAACTTCCTGAATGTGCGTTTGGGTTTTGATTTACTAGAGATTGTTTCATTCTATATTGTGTAAATTTGTAATTTTAAGTAACAATACAAATTAAGGGTAAAATTGTAATTCTATAAAATTTAAAATAAAATTATTTTATTAAATTTAAAATTACATTTAAAAAAATAGCTGTTATGAGTAAAAATGTAATTATAAATAGATTTCAAATCAGGGGTAAAACTATAATTTTAAGCAAAAAATATATATATTTTTACTATAAAGTCTTTTGTGGCGGCTATTTTAGCTGTCGTAAATGAGGTAATGTAGATGATCTTATACGTTTGCAAAAGTGCCGCCGTAAATGACCATGCCTTCGCCACAAATCACCTAATGGGCCGCCACATATTATTTACGGCCCATATTATCTACGTCAGCCCAAGACTCACCATAAGGCCACTGTAAAAGACCTTTTACGGTCGCAAAATAGCCGTCACAAATGACTTCTCTTTGTTGTAGTGACAATGCAATGCTATATAATATAATACTATACTATATACAATGTCGCGTACCAAACATCCCCAAATATGTAGCCTCTGCTGAATGTACATCATTATGTCATGGAATACTTAACAAAATACTAACTACAACAACAAATGCTCACAATAAATGGACGTAACATTAAGGTGGATTATATTTTTAACAAAATATAACCAAGAACTTTCTTTAATATGGAATTATAAATGGTTAAAAAACTATTAACGTTGCTGATTTCAAATTTATAAATTGATATTAAGAGTTTAAAGTTAAAAGAAACTGACACCTCTAGAAGTGTTTTTCAAATTTAGGCGTACACAAAATTTAAAACTGCAAGACTGAAAATATGCAAACTGAAAACAGTTTTGTTTTATTTGATTCAAAGAATAATGTTGTTCTTGCATTTTTGAAAATTGAACATAAAATAAGTATATACAAGATTTATTTATTGGGGAATGAAATAGATATAAAAGGAGTTCGATATTGTAAAGTGAACAATTGAGAGTTTGATGGTTTGATCTGAAGGAAGCTTTAATACATTTAAGGGTGAGTCTGAAATTGGTATATTTTTATTAAAGATTTTTAAAAGCCTTTAATAAAACCTACCTTTTTTTTTTTGGAAAAGTTACTTAGTAATATAAATCCAAAAAAATTATAATGTACAAAAATCCGAGGGGCATACCCCAAGAATTACAAAAGGAAGTAAAGTCCAAACATACAATCCAACAAAAAGATAGAAAATGAAGGCCACAAGCGGCCTAAACAAAGTAAAAAGCCACAAACGACCTTAACAACATAAAAGAGAAATGATCACAAACGGTCTAAAACATAAAAATACAAGAGCTTTAACCCTTCTTGTTTTTCTTCTTCTTACCCTTCTTTACCGAGGTAGCTTGGGTGTCCGAATGGGTATGGTCAATCCTATCAGGTTGATCATCCTTACTGAGCCCAATTAAAGGCTCAAAACGACTGGGAGAAGACTCAGTAGGTATCCGCCTTGAGGAAATAGATGCCTCACGATTTGTAGAACATTTGATAGCGCCCAAAAGTCTACCCTCGTCGGTCGCAAAAGGAGGTGGAGAATCAGAATCTGAAACTGACTCTGCACTCGGAAGTGTAGTAGCCTTCGGAGGCTCAACTTGCACTGCAGAAACTTCTGGGATAGCAACTATTTTGGTGCAATCAGTGACCTTGGTCACATCCTTTTCTTTTCTCAAAGGGGTACTATCAGAGGTGCTAGCCTCATTCTTATCTAGACTTGAAGTCTTTACCGGTTCTGGACAACGATGACCAAACTGGCAACATTTGGGGCAATGTTTTGGAGTCCACTCATATTCAACTTGAATTTTGATGGGCTCTAGAGAGAGTTTGCACCTGAACTCAAAGTTCTTAACTCGAGGGTATCTTGCATCAATAAAAACACAAACCCTCGCATACTCTAATCTAGATAGATCAGAAGTCGCCTTATCACAAGATTGAGGTTCTCCAACCATGCTGGAGATAATGCTAAGGCCTTTGGCTGTCCACAAAGGAAACGGCAGGCCATACAAACGGATCCAAACTGGTAGTGTCCAGAATGCTGTAAGATTGAAATCCAGATGCGGATGCCATTGCTGCAGGTAAATGAATTTACCTCCAAACATCCAAGGACCTCGAGCAATGATTGCATGTACCTCATCCTCAGTTCTAAAACGGAAGATGAGAAATCCCTTATCCATGGAACGGACGTCCTCAAGACCACTAGATTTCCATGCACGCATCGCCATCGAACGTGTAGTATGGAAGGGCATCACATATCCCGAAAAGAAGCCAATAAAACATCTATGCCATTCGGCTAAATTCTCGTCGACAATCTCATCTGAAATCTCAAGGATTGTACCCGGTTTCTTAGGAGTAACCGGACTCAATTTGCATCGGGTACTCGAATCAGTAATCTTAATTTTATCAGCCCAAGAGCCAGTAGTTGTCTTGGATGGATCCATCAAGTGAATTACAAATCAAATACAATGCAAACTCATAAAAAAGAGATAGAAAAACGAAAGCAAACCAGGCACCGAAGCGGCTTGGCTTCCAAAGTCGTCGTCACCTCTTTAAAAACGATAATCCGCAAGGAATCAGGAAATCGACCAAGAGGTAAAGTTGCATGAAATAACCTGAAGAACAATCTGGGTGGGGCTGATGAACAGTGTCTCCGGTAATGAATAGTAACCACGCGGTGAACAGTAAAATCCGAATTGAAGAAGCGGCGATTTGAGGGGTTTCTGGTTGGAATCAGATGAAGGCCAAGAAGGAAAAGTTGGTCAGTGTTGCCCGATCTACTAGATGGTGGCAAAGGTGAGATACAACTCGCCGTTTTTCGGCAAGAGGTGGCGGTGAATAGTAAATCTGAAACTTTGAGGCCTTGAACGGAGGTGTTGTGGCGCGAATCTGGTGGTGCTGATGAAGGAAAACTTGTAGAACGTTGCCTGATCTACAAGAATTTGATGGAGGTGAGTTGCCACTCGCCGGTGACAGCGGCGGGCGGCGGTGAATAGTGAAAAATCCGAAACTTTGTGGCCTAGAACGGAGGTGTTGCGGCCCGAATCTGGTGGTGCTGATGAAGGAAAACTTGTAGATCGAGTCAAGACCAACACGATGATGGCAAAGGTGGCGTCCCACTCGCCCGCCGTCGACGATGAATAGTAAAATCCGAAACCTTTTTTTGTAATTTTAACCGTTTTTCTGCCAGAAACTGAGGGCGACCTAGAAGAAAATTTGTCTCAGGATATCCCGATCTACGACATATGTAGATTTGAAAGGCTGATTCGCAAATTGGCCGGAGTGAACAGTAACTCCGGCGACCCTAATTGAAAGAAAATTTTTCTCCCCTTTAACTACCGTAGTTGCTTTAGACATAGGATTTTATTTTAGAATCCTTTTAACTAAAATTTAATTCTATCCATATAACCAATATTTATTGTTATGTCTAAGAAATGAGATTAGATTACTGTATATAGTATATTATCTCAATTGTGTCAAACTAATATTAATATTTAAATTAATTTTGGAGGGGCCAAGTAAAGAAACCACATGACCGATTCCCTTCAATCCCACTTTTCATAGGGTGCTGCATACTAGCCTGTGGTGGCCAAGGCCCCTTCAAGCCTGTATGGAGCTCTGCCCCCATTGATTATGACTCCTAATGTTTTATTGCTGCTCATATGAACGATAGTACTCATAAATATGAAAATAAAAAAGCCTATGCTACTGATTGTGTTAAGGTGCATCATTTGCATCAAAAATAGGTATCACTTAAGAGAACAATTTATACTAATAAACCAAGATGGTTCTCTGTATCTTAGTGTAACATATGTCTAATGATTGACAGCAAAAAGATACGATTACAAAAATTAGGTTTATATTTATTCATACATAAGCATAAGCTACAAAAACCAACTCATGTCAAAGTGAATGTACAGAACTTATTTATATGTAAGCTCAAAATTTACATAGAGAAAGCAGCCAACTGTATTAGATATGAGACGTGAGTATAGGACAACCATTTAATGAAAAGAATCATACAACTCAGTAAATGTGTATCATACGCTATCTTGTATATTATAATGGCTAAAGCAGATTTGGCTTAACAGAAAAGAATAGAACATGACAGAGTAAATTGGTAGCAGCGTCGCAGACAGCAATACTTTGTATATTATAATGGGTAAAGCTACGCTTATATGAAAAAAACATATAAGCATGATAAACGAAAGAACATCAACTGTCCATCATGAGACCACCGAGCTGCAGGGTTCACAATGGCATTGGCAATATCTTTTGAACATTCCAATAGCTAAGCTCCTCAAAATGGAAAACTAGCATGATGTAGTTTCATCAGTTTATGGGGAAAGAGGAATCACTAGTGTGAGAAGAGAGATGCACCAGAGGAGGTTGATTTCCGGCAATGGTGAAGGTAAAGCTCGTTACCAAAACCGTGATGAAAAAAATGGGGAAAAATTGACGAAGACGAGCCATGCTGATGCCAGACCTGATGTATGCGGTTCAAGTGAAAAATCGGTCGAAGACTGTTGGGAGGCAGAGAAGATCCTAGAACCGCGAGGGATGAAGTTCTGGATAGAAGGAATGAGAAGAAAGAGATATTTGACAAGGAAAAAATGTCGAAGTACAGGTGGAGGTAACGGCCATAAATAGCTAACTTGGTGCAGAGAAAATAGGAAATTCATTTTGGATAAGAGTAATGCTACTCATACAAACTACTTATACAAACTTACATATACAAACTGACGTGGCATCTCTATATAATCGCCACATTACTCATGTTAATTAATGTTATTTATTATTAATATATATTTATCAAATCACTGCATCTATTTATCAGATTACATCATGCCATGTCAATTTGTATAAATAAGTTTGTATAAGTAATTTATAATAATAGCATTACTCATATTAATAATAAATAACATTAATTAACATGAGTGATGTGGTAATCATATAGGAATGTCACGTCAGTTTGTATATGTGAGTTTGTATAAGTAGTTTGTATGACTAGCATTACTCTTTGGACAAAGTTCGTTGCTTTGATGGGCTCCCACCAAAGCTATAATGCTCACATGTATTGATACATCCTCTTTTTTTTAGAATAAATAAAAATTAAAATTACTAGAAGATCCTATTTGTAATTAAATTATGTTATATTATAATGAATTAAAATGAAACAACCGATTTGACTGATTTTCTAATATCATTACAAAGCTTTCATATCTTCACAAAATAATAAAAAATATAATAAACTATTAATTAATATATAGTTTGTCATTTTATTGAATAATTACTGTTCATAAAAAAAGTAATTCAAACATGTCAATTTAATGAATCTAATTGAACTAGAATAACAAGACAATGAAATGAAAACTTATAATTACAAACTTAAAAATTAAAATTATATGTCAAGAAAATTAAAATACCTAGGAGCCTTCTTAAATTCAGATATCGAGTGTACAAAAAGATTATTCAATATCAATAATATTTAGGATAGATACCTGTAGGTACACTTCAATGTGACCAGATTTTGATATATGGATTCAAAAGATTCATTTAGAGTATAAAATGAGGAAATTTTAGAAGAATCAACATCCTCAGGAAAAAATGAAATTAGGAAACAATGAATTTAAAAACTCAGACCCTTGAGACACGATGAAATGCTATTTAAAAATACAAAACATGTAGAGTTTTGGAATTTCATAATGTTTACTTAAAAAAAAATTGTAACATAATTTTGTGAAGAGCTTAATTCATTATACTAACTCTTATTTACAACTACACTTGTAAGCTATAATAAAGCTAAATTAATTGCTAAAATTACTACTCTATAACATTAAAAAAAAATTTCTAAACTTTTCATTAAAATATCTCATTATAAATATGAAATAATTTTTTAAATCTTTTAATATAAATCTAAATAAATATTCATATTTATTAAAAAGAAATAGTTTAACATTTTCAAATTTTTGTTACATTGTAATTACATAGATACATGTATTATTGTCATAGATATTTAAAAATATATTTTTTTTGTTCAATTAAACAATATAAGTAAATGGTGGATTGCATTACCACTTAAAAATAATATTGTTACTAGTAATATAAATTAGTATTTTATATTAATTTAAACTTATTGAAAATATAAATTTAACATTTAACAACAAATATAAATAGCATAAAAATTATAAATTAGTTGTAATGATGACATTTAATTTATGTCATGTTATACAGAGCTAATTGAAAATTTTTTTCACTACTTCAATTGAGAAATTGTGTTAATCTTAATAGAAATTACAAATACCTTATATTGTTTAAACTTCTTTTATTCTAAAATACTTAGAGTTTAAAATATTTTACAACTCAACTAAAATGTAATATCATCATAGGCATAATTACATTACTGTATAGCACTTTAAAAAGTAAATTACTTATTTTTTATTGATAATTATATTCTAGATTAGGAGAAAACAATTTCACCAATTAGTTAAACTCTTACGAATAGCCAATAGCGCACAGCTTAGAAATTATTACACATTACAAGAATAATTTGAGAAAAAATATATTTTTAATAATTTAAAATGGTGATAGCAATTTCTCATCAACGAAATAAAGGACATCTAAATCTAGTAAAATCAAATTTTTAAACTTGCAATCAAACAAAACATTAACAAGAAACGATGAACTTGTTAAACATAGAGTTTAGTTGTAAAATATTACATAAAATCTGCAAAAAGGTAAGCTTAGTGAACTTTCACAAATAGCCAACAGCCTACAGCTTAAACAATTAATACACATTACAAGAATAATTTGAGAAAAAATATATTTTTAACAATTTAAAATGGTGATAGTAATTTCTCATCAACGAAATAGAGGACACCTAAATCTAGTAAAATCAAATTTTTAAACTTGAAATCAAACAAGACATTAATAAGAAATGATAAACTTTTAAACATAAAATTTAGTTGTAAAATATTACATAAAATTTGCAAAAAGGTTAACCAAAGTTGTATCAACCAACATTGAAGTTACAATCTAATACCCAAACGTAGCAAATTAAAAACCTTCAACATGCAACTAAATGTAAACTTGTTAGAAGGAACGATCAACTTGTAAAAAATAGCATTCACTTGTAAAACATAATATAAAATTTGAAACAAGGATCATCAAAGTTTTAATTAAGAAAGTCTTAGTTGCTACATGACATCTAAAAGTAAAATCAGAGCTTCAACTTGCAATCATACGTGGACCTGTGACACAGGATGGCGAACTTGTAAAACATAATGTTAAGTGTAAAATTACAAATATGAAACTTGCAACAAGGTTAACCAAGAATGTGACAAGGAATCTCAAGTTGCAACAGACACATACAACTAGAAAAATTAAAACCCCCTAACTTGCAATCATATGTGGACTTATAACACAGAATTATAAACTTGTAAGCCCAACGTTAACTTGTAAAACAAAACATGAAAATTCCAACAAAGTTATCCAATATGGTAACAATGAACATGAACGGTGAAACCTGATACCTAAAACTAGTAAAATCAAACTTTCAACTTACAATCATGCAGAGTCTTGTAATACGGAATGATAAACTTGTAAAACATAATGTTAACTTATAAAATACAACATAAAACTCATAACAAGATTAAGTAAGGTTGTAAGAAGGAACATAAAAGTTGCAATATGACACCTAAACATAGCAAAATCAAACCTTCAACTTGCAATCATACGTGGACTTATAACATGGAATAATGAACTTGCAAAATCTCACGTTAACTTGTAAAATATAACATGAAACTCGCAACAAGATTAACCAAGATTGTAACAAGGAACATAAAAATTGTAACATGACACCTAAATATAGTAAAATTAAACCTTTAACTTGCAATCATACGTAGACTTGTAATACGGAACGATGAACTTGTAAAACCTAACGTTAACTTGTAACCCAGACCATGAAAGTCGCAACAAAGTTAATTAAGATTGAAACAAAGAACATAAAAATTGCAACATGACATCTAAAACTAGTAAAAGCAAACCTTCAACTTGCAATCATACCTAGTCTTGTAATACAAAACAATGAATTTGTAAAACCTAATATTAACTTGTAAAATACATCATGAAACTCGTAACAAGGTTAACCAAGGTTGTAACAAGAAACATAAAAGTTGCAACATGACATTTAAAAATAGTCAAATTAAACCTTGAACTTGCAATCATTGTTGGACTTGTAACATAGAACGATAAACTTGCAAAACCTCCCGTTAATTTATAAAATACAACATGAAACTCTCAACAAGATTAACCAAGATTGTAACAAGGAACTTAAAAGTTGCAACATGATACCTAAAACTAGTAAAATCAATTTTTAACTTGCAATCATACGTAGACTTGTAATACGGAATGATAAACTTGTTAAAACCTAACATTAACTTGTAACAACATGAAAGTCGCAACAATAATTGAAACAAGAAACATAAAAATTACAACATGATACCTAGAACTAGTAAAATCAAACCTTCAACTTGCAATCATACGTAGACTTATAACACGAAATAGTAAACTTATAAGACTCAAAGTTAACTTGCAAAATAAAACATGAAAATTGCAACAAGGTTATCCAAGATTGTACCAACGAACATAAAATTTGTAACATGACACCTAAAACTAGTAAAATCAAATCTTCAACTTACAATCATATATGGACTTTTAACAAGGAACGATGAACTTTTAAAACCTTACGTTAACTTGTAAAATAAAATATGAAACTTGCAACAAGGTTAACCAAGATTAAAACAAAGAATATAAAAGTTGCAACATGATACCTAAAACTAGTAGAATCAAACCTTAAACTTGTAATCATATGAGGACTTGTAACACGAAAAGATAAACTTGTAAAACCTAACCATTAGCTTGCAAAATTAAACATGAAACTCGTGACAAATGAAAATAAAATAATATTACTAAATCAATTAATTTTCTTTATTTTGTAATATAATTAAAACTAAATCATTAAATTAAAATAACTTATAAAAAAATTATACTTTCTTAAAACTTGTAGTTAATTATAATAATTTTTTTTAAGAAGTTGTCTTATCTTTTTTTTTATAATTCAATTACATGCTAAGCAAGTTTATATGTTTAATATTTAATTATTTAATCAATTTTTATTAAAATAATTAAAAATTAAAAAATATTTAAAACAATTTTATAAAATAAAATTATATAAATATGTAACCTACTATAAGATATTAAAATTTTATTTATTTATTTATCATATCATTCTTTAATATGACACATATTTATTTTTTCTTCTAAAAATATAATATATTAATATAATAGACATGTGGTATGGCTGATCCCTTTTCGAAGTTACACAATTTTAAGATGTTTTTAAAATACGTTGATTGTCTAAGTAAGTTGTCTTAATTCTGATTTAAATTAAATGCCCTTCTTTCAGCGGCCTGGACCTGGCAAATTTCCCGCCCATTTGACGTCTAGTACGAATTCGTCGTATCGAATAGTTTTATGGAAATTTTAAATTAAGAGTTAAAATAAGATTATCGCAGACCTCAAGGGGAAAGCAAAATCTCACTTAAATAAATAAATAAATAAATCTGGGTGCAGTCAAGTCTTCCATAGCGAGTCCGCCAAGTCACGTGCCCATCACTCAGCTCTCTTATCAAAAAATTCACCAAAAGATCCCAAAAGTTCATCAAAAAAGCAACCAAAAGCGCGTGAATGGACCCCTCAACACCCTCTCCAACTCCTCTCCAAGTGTACAATCTTATCCACATCTCTCCCCCTATCCCCTGCAGTCCCATCCCACGCTCTCCCCTTTACCATCTTGTACATTCCTCTCTCCTTAACCCCAATCGCCATCGAAATCCCAAAAATACCCTGAAGGTACAACCCCATAAGCACAATTCCGAACAAATGTACGCATTCTGAACTGCACCTGATTACTAATGCCATCCATTTTTTCTAAATTGAATTTCTCCCCAGCAACCTTTTATAAAATAATTTTTGATTTTCTTCAAACTCTCCTCTCTTCAATGGCGACCATCATCACAAGCTCTTTATCCACTCTAATCCGGGCTTCTTCGGGTTCGGCGTCAGGAAAACCCGACCCGGCGCGAAGGCCTGCTGCAGCTTCTTCCTCTTCCGCCAACTGGTGGGCGCCGCTCTTTGGTTGGTCCGCCGATCCCGAATACATAAGCAATGCGACGGGGGGGAAACAGACGGGAATGGCGATGGATCCGGACCGGGAGCACGATTCGGGTCGACCCAGATCCAGGTTTGCGCCCGGGTGCTTCACGGAGGAGAAGGCGAAGCAGCTCCGGAAGAAGACGATTGAGAGCTCGACGTTCCACGATGTAATGTACCACTCGGCGATCGCGTCCCGCCTGGCGTCCGACGCGTCAGTTTGGTCCGATAAGTGATTGGATCGGGTTTCGGGTTCGGGTTAGGGTATGCCTTTTTGTTGCATTAACCTTGGCTCGGCTTGATAATTTGTCGAAATGAAACTTTGAAAGTTTTATGTTTGTCTTTGGGTTTTTTTTTTTTTAATTATGATGGGTTATATGTGAGGTCGAGAACTCAAAATCCGATCTGGGAAAGAAAACGTGGATCGTCGGATTTTTTATGATGCTTATGATTGATTTTCATTTGATGGTTGCGTGATCATCATGACTGAACCCCTTTTTTTTAGTTAACTGCACTCTTAAAATTTGAATAAAAATTTAGTTTTATTTTTTGAATAATACTATCATTGTATTCAATAAACTCCATTGATTTGTTCTGTGACACATCTAATTAATTAATTCCATTATTAGTTATGTACTAATTTTCTATTACAACTCAATTTTTATTAAGATTAATTTGAACAAAATCATTAAGATTGCACATGCATATATCCATGAATTTTCACAAAAGAAATATTATGATTTTTTTTTATGTGAGATTGATAAGAGTAAATTTGAATTTATACTTTATGATGGTTA